>NJDC01006426.1:77825-89510 GCA_002245475.1 Calephelis virginiensis | reverse complement strand
CATCGCATCGGCGCGGATTTTTGTTACGCAGTACCAAAGTAGAGCAACGAAATAGAGAGGCCACTTGACGTTAAAATCGTCAAGTATGGAGAGTGGCGCCATCTAGTAGTTGTCATACGAATTTTCAAGCATGGAAAGTGGCGCCTCTAGTAGTTGTCGTACGAAACTTTAGCGTTAAAATACAATAGTGCTCTTTTCTTAACAGTAATATCATGATCTTTGGCCACTGTCGGCCGCATCAGTTTGGCGCAACTTTCATATAAAAAAAAAAATAAGTTTGCTATGTTTTTTATTCGCCCAAATCATATGACACTAGTTGCCTTATATCTGAATGCCTTTAGACTTACTTTCAAATTATACGGGTTATAATTTTTCAAGTAAACTTTATACAAATTTGCTATGTATCTATGGAAATCCCGCCTCTTATTACGTAGTATTTATATACTCTTTGGGCTGAATCGGGGTAAGCGCGCGGGGTGCCTAGCGGAATGCCGACGCGGAAAAATCCGTGCCTATGCACCCCGGCCCAGTGGCCGTTGCTCCATACAAAATGTATGCAAGCTATCTAGGCGGATGATTGCACTGCGATGCGCCCCGTCCCGGCCCGACCAACTGGGCGCTATCCCTACCTCTCTTTATTTTCCGTCGGCGGTATTTTAGCTTGGTATTAGTGATTGGACCAATACTTTAGTATACCGGGGTAAAGAATCGGGAAAATATTGATAAAGAACCTCTTCTGTTTGAATTAAAAAAATACCTAACTGTATATTTAGAATTTGTACACACGATTAAAGGAAACAATTAGAAGAAATCCTGAACGGAAAAGATTTTATTACAAAAAATTAAAATAGCTCTTAGAAACATGCCGCTTATTGTATAAACTACTTTTTTATGTTATAGGAAGGCAAACAAGCAGACGGATTTCCTGATGGTAAGAAATTCACGCCGCCTAGAGACACTCAAGACCCTGACATGACTGCACATAGTGACTTATGGCTGTTAATAATAATTAATTAATACGGGAGACAAGGCGGCATGGCCTAAAGTTCCCAGCCGACCCCAGAAATGAGCAAAATTAACAAATAAATAATAATACATATAAAAAAAATAATTGTTTGTGGTTGGTTGTAAAATGGCTAAGAATGCCTTCGACTGAAAATAGCTGGATCGATAAGCTAATAAATTTATTATAAGCAAAACAAACGTAGTTTTTGAGGGATTTGAGGAAAGTCATATTGTTAGATATAATGTTGTTGCAATCGCATGATTACTAAACAAGGTTTAGAAGGTAGACCAGATCTTGCAAACGCAAAATATATTTTTTAAATTCTACATAGGATAAAATATTTACAAACTTACAGATGCAAATAAAATCTTGCAAACACTGAACAGACTGATTAGTAAAATTATATGTAAACAGTTATTTTATACTGGTAGTTGACAGGACTTGCAAATTATACTCTCATTCTGCTGAAAAAAATGATGCTAATGGATTAGCGGTGCTAAGCATGCAGAACAAATTTATCAGTTTCCAGTTCAGTAGAGATCAGTTCAGTCTGAACAGACCGATTATTAAGATAAGATGTAAACAGTTATTTCATGCTGGTGGTTGACAGGACTTGCAAATTATACTATCATTCTGCTGAAAAAAAATGATGCTGATGGATTAGTGGTTGCTAACTCTTTTCTTAAGGTTCTGTATAAATTGCAAATTCTGTATGCGTTGATGATATAGGAATTGGGAGCGTTTGTGGCAGCGCGACGAAGCTTAGAGAAGCCAAGCTGACGCAAAACTCCCAATTCCCACCTACTGACAGGTCAGAGACACAAATATAAAAATGTGTAGGATTATAATATATGCTTATTCATCTTATTCTTTTGTCGACTTACTTTATTTAAAGATGTAATGTTTGTTTGTTTGTTGTATTTTTTTTTCGAAGTGACTACTGTTGTGTACGTCTAACGACTTTTACAACGTCACCGGGCTAAGGGGCGAGCAGAGTTCTCAGCCAGAGATCGAATTATGGGTGGGGCCTTGGACCCCCCTCCCTAAGGGTGTCTCCTGTGAGACCGTACCTCGGCTTTGGGTGGGATCTTGGGTCGTTTTGGAAGAAGATATCGTGGCTGTTCTTCTTCTCTTCTTCTCGTCTTCGCCGCCTCCGGCGGCGGCGGTGTCGCGAGTTTGTATGTGAATGTGTAGTGTTGTATGAGGCGTTTGCCTCGGTGATTGGATCCTCTGGGTCCGTCTCGGGGACATAATCGATGGCTGCTGCCATCAGAGGGTTCGGGTGATTTTCTAGTTTAGAAAAATATGTTAGGGAGAGTTCTTGGAAGTGCTTCGCTATGCTAGGCAATTCCAAGTCTCTATGTAAATCTACGTTGCGCACGTACCACGGTGCGCCAGTAGCTAGTCGTAAGAACTTATTCTGAACAACTTGTAGTGGGTACAGGGTTCTCTTAGGGAGATGGGCGAATGCTACACTTGCATATGACAGTATGAGTCGTATGCAAGTTTTGTAAAGTGTCAACTTATTTCTAAGTGACAATTTACTGTTTTTGTTTAGAATGTTATTTAGGCGGTATATGACATGTTTAGCCTTATTTTTCACATATTTAATGTGTTCTTTGAATTTCATATCTTTATCCAGTGTTACTCCGAGGTACTTAGCCTTGCTTTCCCACGGGATAACTTTTCCGAATAAAGATGTTTTATAGAGTTGGTTGAAATCTCTGGTTGCTGTGGGAATCGGTTTTCTACAGAAAAGTACTGCCTTACTTTTTTCCGGATTGACTTCTACACGCCACTTTTTGAACCAGTTAGCTAGAGTCGGCTGCTGTCTGCAGTCTCTTAGAAATAACGAGATTGGACACGTGTGTAGAGAACATTAGGAACGCGCGGGACGTCGCTAGAGTATAGTGAGAACAGGATAGGAGAGAGCACTGATCCTTGAGAGACACCTGCATTTAACGGGCGGGGCGAGGAGAGAGTTCCTTCGACTTGAAACCGAAATTGGCGGTTGGACAAGTAGGGTTGTATGGTGCGCACTAGCCTATCCGGCACACCTATTTGGTATAACTTGTATACCAAGCCGTTGTGCCAGACGTTGTCGAATGCCTTGGCGACGTCCAGGAATATGGCGCCTGTGTTTTCTTTAAGGCCACAGGTAGAATTCAAGCCAGACAGGATGTGCTCCGTTAGGCGGTGCACTTGATGATACACGAGTGGGCGGCTCTGAAACCGAATTGTTCATTCGGTAGCAGGCCCTTTTCCCCAACTACTGTCTTGAGACGTGAGAGAATAATTCTCCCGTATATTTTGCCTAATGTGTTAATTAGGCTAATTGGTCTATAAATAGTGGGTAAGTTGCGAGATTTGCCTGGCTTGTGAATGCCTATAACGGTGGCTTCTTTCCATTCGTCTGGAAAGGCGCAACCGGCTAGTAGAGCATTGAAGATGCTGACCAGCACGCATATGAGGGGGGTGGGGAGATATTTAATAACTTTATTAGTTATTTTATCTGGACCCGGGGCTTTTTTGTTGTGTTTTCCTTTTATTAGGTCATTCACTTCTTCGGTGTTTGTCGATTGTATGGGTTCTCCCTCTGGTGGCAGCGAGGCCCTACGTTGGACTTCCCTATCCCTCCATTCCATTCCATTTGGATATGTTCTGGGTCTATAGGTTGGCTAGATGGACTACATTGAGCCTGAATGTTGTCGGCCAAACATTCGGCTTTTTCGGAGCCGTGAAATGCGAGAGTGCCGTCAGGTTTTACTAACGGGGGCTTATCTACAATTTGGTCATTTTTTAAAGCTCTCGCCAACGGCCAGATGGCCGTATGCGAGGGCTCTATGCTACTTAGTAGTCTGTCCCACCTATCGTTCCGGTATTCGGCGAGACGCCCCTTTACTTCCCTATTCAAAGTCCGGTACGATCTGCGGGTTTCGTCTGCTCTATATGTCCTATAACGCCGCATGGCGGCGTTTTTCCTACGTAGAAGGTTTCTTAACTCGTCTGGTAGCTCCCATCTACCTTGGTCCCCTCTCCCTTGACGAGCTGTCCACCACTTCATTAATAAGAGAGATAAGTGAATTTGTGGCTAAGTTTGCTGTCTCGACCGAGGATATATGGTCAGGTATTTGGTCGAGACTTTCTGGGTTTATCGACTGGAATTTTTCGTCTAGTTTTTTCCAGTCGATGATCGTTTTCATTTTAGTCGGGAGGGCGCGGTTTTCTGGACCTAGTTTGTAAATTACTTGTCTATGGTCTGAATCGAGCTCGTGGAGTACTGTTACTGAACGTAGCTGTAGGGCTAGGTTCCGTACCAGTGCCATGTTGAGGGTGCTCGGAGGGTAACCAACCGAAGAGAATCTAGTGGGTTCTAGTGGAGCTAAAACTGCTATATTATACCTGTCTGTCAGTCTGACTAGGTCCCGACCTCTGGTGTTTGTGAGGTGCGGGTCCCATATTGTATGTCTGGCATTGTAGTCTCCTGCCAGGAACACCGAGTCATCCATACCTATGAGTGACCACCTGACATACTGACGCCTCTATATTACTTAGGGGTGGGGGGTCCAGGGGTGAGACATGGAGGCACCTCTTATAATATATAAGTGTGCCCCCCAGTCTCGGCCCGGTTCTATCATTTCTAATTACATTATAGTTCGCAATCCTAGGATTGCGATGACTCGGTTTTAGGAATGTTTCCTGTACTAGGAGAACATCTATTTGGTGATCTTTGACGAACTGGTCGCTTCTGTGGTCTAGCGGTCCGGGTGTTGGACTTGACTGCATGAGGTTCTGGGTTCGAATCCCGGGTCGGCCAACATAAAGAAAATTGGATTTTTCCAATTTTCTAATTAAAAAAAATGTTGGTCGGGATTGGAAATGTGCCCGGTTGGCGATAGGCTTGCCACCTATCACATTGTGGGACTTAGTGTCTTCGGCTAGTCGTGGGTGCCTTGGTTGTACCTCTGCCTACTTCTTCGAGGATATAGGCGTGAAGATACTTTTTTTTGTGACGAACTCTCGCACTTCCGCGATTTGCCTACGTAGTCCGGCCGCGTTAAAAGTCACGACCGTTAGGGAATGGGGTTTTACTCTATGGGACCTATCCATTGCGGGTTTTGAAAGTTAGTTGCCTTATGGTGTTCATAAGGCCGGAGTGTTGGATGATCACGTTGATCATCTATGTTTGGGTTGAGGTGCGGAGCTTGTAAGCAAACTCCACGACCTCCTCCGGATCTATAGCAAAAGCCACCTCTGTGACCAGTGCTAAAGCGGCATTATAATTGGTCGATTGGGACTGTGGTACCCGACGCGGTTCAGGTCTGGGTACCGAGGTTACCGCCGGTGAGGAGGGAAAATTGGCATTATTGGGATTTTTTCTCACCATGCTGGGTGGTTTGACCCAGGCGTTGGTGGTGGGAGGTGGAGCCGATGTCACTGATGGCGACACCGGTTTGGGTACCATAGTATCCTTATTGAGTCGTACGGACGACTCGCACTTGGCCCTATTTTTATTCGACGACTCGCGCTTGGCTGGGCGCGAGCTGTCGAAGCGGATGCGTGGCCGTGGCGCCTTCGGACAGCCGCGATAGTTCGCTGGGTGTCCGGACGCGCCGCAGTTTACGCAGCTGGCTGGAGTGGACTCTGCGACTGCTCTAACTGGTCGCGCTTAGGGCGTGAGCAGTCGGCGGTCGCGTGGGGCTCAAGGCACTTAACGCACCCAGGTTTAGCGAAACGAATCCTTGCGGAATGTCCAATTATGGCATTGCCCGGGAGTACCACGGTTTCTTGGGGCTTCGACTACCAGCCCCGAGAGTCCGAATACGGTTTCAATGTCGAAGACTTTTTTGCCTTCGGGAGTGAGAGCAAGTACGACCAGAACTAGGTCGTACGGTTTTTTGGTACGCGGGTTGTACATCCGGTGTTCAGCCCGCGTCGGTAGGTTTTGCGACTGAAGGTCGCTGGCTACCTCGGAGATGGGAATGTCCTTAGGTACACCTTTGATGACCACACGTAGCTCGCGTTCGTCGCCGACCGCGTACGTGTGGTACTGGTAGTTCTTTTCCCTAAGGAAAGCCGTTAATTTACGGTGATCTAGTGATGTCGGGACTGTTGTAGAGATTGATAGACATTGATAGAGATTGGCAGAGATTGATAGAGATTAGGAGAGAGAGAGAGAGAGAGAGAGAGAGAGAGAGTGGAGAGAGAGAGAGAGTGGAGAGAGAGAGAGTGGAGAGAGAGAGAGAGAGAGTTTCACTTCTATCGTGTGTGAATCGCACACACACCTTTTTTTTACTTTTTCAGATTATCTTGGTCTTAACAACTCCGTGTTCCATCCAAGGATGGGCGTTTTAGCCTAGACGCGTTCATTACAACACATTATAAAGCTCGATCTATTCATGCTTAGTATAAAATATTTGGGACTTCACCAAAACTAACAGCATGACCACGAAAAACTCGCTAAAGCGAATATTCGCGCGATGGGACTAGCGGAGCGTCTAGCGAACGTCTATAAGGTCAGTCCTGCTAGAAAGGTCAAGTCGGCAGAATCACTCGTATTATACCTCAAAATTTAGTGCCCATTTAGTGCTGATAACATATATTTGGTGCTTTGATAGGGGGACTAAAAATGAGAACACTGCTAACTTTTCATGAAGCTAGCAGTGACCGCGCTATGATACAATTGAAGCGAGAGGTATCAGCTAATAATTTAGTGATCAAGTAGTGCT
The DNA here is from genome assembly GCA_002245475.1 of Calephelis virginiensis. NCBI lineage: Eukaryota > Metazoa > Arthropoda > Insecta > Lepidoptera > Riodinidae > Calephelis > Calephelis virginiensis. Next base: position 82,775 of record NJDC01006426.1, on the reverse strand, counting down.
TCCTGTACAAGAAAACCGATTAAAAAAAAATATCTTTAGTTTTTCAGTTTTTAAGTGTAAATAACTGCTGACATAACGATACGAGCAATCATAGAGCTGAATGATGACTTTAAAATCGGTATTGGTGAAATTGATAAGAGTTACAAATTAGTGCTCAATTAGGGCTTAAGAGCTAGAAAGAGACTTTAAAACGGAAACTAATTGAATTAAAAGACGTCATAATTTAGTGCTCAATTAGTGCTGCCAGTACAGCAAAAGATTTTTGAGAAATATTATTTTTTAATTTTTTTTCAAAGCAACTACTGCTAGTATAACGACTCCAGCAGTCTCAAGAGCGAGGTGAATACTTTAAAATGGAAACTAATGGAATTCAAATACTTCACTATTTAGTGCTCAATTAGCGCTGCCTTAGATTTTTGGAAAAAAATTTTTGATCTGCTGCAGTCTTAAGAGCGAAAAGAAGACTATATATGGCAATTATATTTGAACGTAATAACTAAGTGATCCTTTTTTACACTAATATCTGTGTAGCCTCTATAATGTTCTTCATGACTTAACGCTAACAAATTTATTATGACAGTCGAATTGAAAATATTTCTGCGAAACGTAATTAAACTATGATAAAAATTGATTATACTGCATTCAACAGACAGCTTACAATTTATTTTAATTTTTCTACCAATTAAATTATTATGAAAAAAATCCGAAAACCTTTTTACCCTGCATGACACCCATGACACAGATGAAAAAATATCTTGACTTGACTTTTGAAGTGTTTTAATGTCTTAAGCCAAGGTCTTAAGAGATATTTTGAATCAAGTATAAATTTATTGGATAAAAGAAAATTTTCTTGGCTATTTTTTTTAAACCGAAAACAGATTTTCACAGTTTTTCAAAATTAATAGTTTTTCAAATTTATTTTCTCAGGTCAAGATTAATTTATTATATGTGTAGAACTTCCGGCTACCCACACTCGTTGTTAGCTCAAGTAAGCTCAGCAGCATATTGTTGAACTCCGTGAGCTGAACAAATCGACGTCGATGATTTTTGAGCTCAATGTAGAGATTTTTACATGTTGTAAGCTTTACAATATTTACATGATGTAAGATCACCAAATAGAATTTCTAATTATTTTTCTATTAATTACAGGAATTATTTAAGAGCGATTGCTTTTCAAAATTTTTAAGGCTTAATTGAACTACATACCATAAAATTAGATTATAAATCTTTGAAATGTGGACCAGATAAGGTATTCATAATAAGTATATTGTTAAATTACGTATATTAGCATATTATTATTACATTTGTGTCTTACGTTATTACTTTACGGTCGACCCTTAATGCAAAATGGATTAAAAAAAAAAGTGCTTTATAATTGTTACTAAATGCGTTGTGAATGCATTCATTTATGTACTTAAGGTCACCTGAGGTGGTTGCGTCTTTGAGGTAATTGCGTCTATTTGATATTTCTCCAATCTTATTTAAAATAAAAATACTTTCGCCATCTATGCTACTTTATTTTAATTAAAATCATTACTTGAAATTGTAATAGGGGGCGTTTAGCATTACGATTTTGAATTGTCAGCCATATTTAAAATCACACATTTCCTGCCAAGTTCGTCGAGTGAGATGATTGTTTCAAATCTTTTAGAATCTCTTAGTTTTCTTAGTCTACCGTTTTGATTTTATTACATGACGCTTGCAATTTAATGTGGTTATCGATACAGATAATAATTTTAATTGACTTTAAATTTTTGGGTATGATTTGAATATATGGGGTAAATGCATCTGCTGTCATTGGGTAATTGCGTATCAGTCCTAAATCCAGGGATTGACAACCGTTTTTGAATTATACATTTTATTTCAATGTAGAATTTAGATTATACCTACCGCCATGGTGATACTAAAATATATCGTAAGTTTTTTTTTATGATATTGGAAGGCAAACAAGCAGACGGATTTCCTGATGGTAAGAAATTCACGCCGCCTAGTGACACCAAATGTGGTAATGGTGTGTTGCCAACCTGAGGCCGGGATGTTAGGCATCGAGCAAAAGTAAGTTTACCGGCTAACTCACACTCGAAACCGGAACACGTCATGACGTTATGGCGGCAGGAATAGGTAAGGCGGTGGTACCAATCCGGGTGAGTCGCTGCGAAACTCTACCACCTAGTCAGATGTCACGGTGTTAGTGACGGTAAGCCTGTGCTCACCTTTTACGAGCTACCTGGCAGGAAGGCAGATGGTCTATTCTGCAAAGGAGCCCGGACATTGATCGAAAGCTTACGTCTCCTTGGCCTAAGACCCATTTTATACGGTCAAAAGATACTTTGGATGTGGATAGTTTCTCAATGCTATACCGATAGGCCCTTATTCATTTATCAATAAAATTAATATTGGACATACAAAAGCGTTAATAATAAGTTTATGATTTTGATGCAGTTTTTTTTTTACGTTTTCACCATTTATGACCATTTACAGTGAAGAAGAGTGTGAATACTGCCATAAAAACAATGCAATTTATAATATTATCCAAAGGTGGGATTTGAACGTAGGTGTAAAAAGGAGAGTTAATACAAATTAACCATCGGCCTTGCGTTATTACAAACTATGTGTGATGTACACCTGAAATGTTGAGAACATCTGGATTGCGTATGGGGTAAATGCGACGATGAAAAGTTAGACGCATTTTCCCAATCTCTACTAAAATATTAATACGATCCATAAAACAAGCTATTTTTTAGACCCATTAAGATATTTCTTTTCAATGCTTAAATAAGGTCGTTATATAAAAACTCCGATCATGGAAGTTAGCCACTTTAAATTTTTATTAACTAAAGACGCAATTACCCCAAAACTCAAAATGGTACGCAATTACCTCAGGTAACCTTATTAATTTTTGAATATCTACAAACACATGCAAACTCACTGAACTTTGAATCATTCATGAAGTTCTTATATAGAAAAAAAATCATTGATTGAAAAACAAATTGTTGGTTCAAGAAAATTTTCGGGCGCCAGAAAGAAAGACTGAAATTGTATCGGCTAAAGCGAAAATTTTTGTTGAAGTTTTAGTCTTTGTGAAAATAATTATATCTCGAATTAGATTATCATTTTAATTGAATCAACAAATGTTTATATTTGATTTAGATGTTTAATCTCTTAATTTGAATAACTTTTCGTTGAAGACCAATTATTTACGTTTGTCAAGATCAATTATTATTAGCTAGAGATAATAATTGTTTGGACTCAAGTGTTTTTTCCTCGCAATGAGAGTTGACTCACTTTAATCACAAAAAAATTCGTTTTAAATTTTCGTTCATTCTTTTCTGTTTTAAAGTATTCTCCTCTTCTCTTGAGACTGCTGAAGTCGTTATACTAGCAGTAGTTGCTTTGAAAAAAAAAATTCAAAAATCTTTTGCTGTACTGGCAGCACTAATTGAGCACAAAGTTGGGACGTCTTTCAATTTCAATAATTTCCGTTTTAAAGTATTCTCCTCGCTCTTGAGACTGCTAGAGTCGTTATACTAGCAGTAGTTGCTTTTAAAAAAAATAAAAAAAATATTTTTTTTTTCAAAAATCTTTTGCTGTACTAGCAGCACTAAATAGTGACGTCTTTTAATTCCATTAGTTTCCGTTTTAGAGTCTTTGTCTAGTTCCCAAGACTGCTGGCGTCGTTATATTATTAGCAGTACTTGCTTTGAAATAAAATATTTTTTTTCAACACACACACAGCGGCTATATAGCGAAAAGAGTCAGGGTAATTTCCTGTGATCTCATAACGTTGAGATCTGATGAAAACTTGATATTTGAAATACAGAATAATACCTATAACTTTTCGATTTTTTAAAAAAAAATTAAAGTCATCATTCAGCTCTATAATCATAGCTCGTGTCGTTATGTTAGCAGCTATCTATACTTAAAAACTGTTTTTTTTAAATCTGTTTGCTTGTACAAGCAGCACTAAATGAGCACTAAATTATTAGCCGATGTGCCTCTCGGTCCAACTGTATCATAGCGCGATCACGAATGGTACACTGCTAGCTTAATAAAAAGTTAGCAAGGTTCTCATTTTTAGTCCCCCTATCACAGCACCAAATACCTGTTTTCAGGACTAAACTAGCACTAATGAGCACTAAATTGTTAGCTGATGTGCCTCTTGCTCCAACTGTATCATAGCGCGGTCACGAATGGTACACTGCTAGCTTAATGAAAAGTTAGCAGTGTTCTCATTTTTCCCCCTATCACAGCACTAAATATCTGTTATCAGCACTAAATTAGCACTAAATGAGCACTAAATGAGCACTAAATGAGCACTAAATGAGCACTAAATGAGCACTAAATTTTGAGATATAACACGAGTGATTTTGCTGACTTGACCTTTCTAGCTTTACAGACGTGTCTAGCGACTGAAACAAAAGTATAGCAATGTTCTTAGCATGCCACGCACCACGGCGAACAGCGAAGTGACCGGCGAATCAATCAAGCGAATCGCGGAGGCGACTGGCGGCGCGGCGGGCGAGCAAAACAAACGTATGAATCAGTAGCAAAGAGTTATAATATGATCAGTAAGGAGCAAGCCACGGAGTCGAGCGGCAGTTGCGGCGAATAGTACATTGATTAAACGAGTTTAATTGTTTTTGCCGTGAAAACTAAACACCGAGATTTTTATTGCTGAAATACTAGCTGAAAATAATGTCAAAATAATTTTTACATTTGAAATTCTGTTAGCATAGACTTTATTCTCTATATACTCCAATTCAGGATAAATATTAATAAGAACTTAGAATAATAACACTATAGAAACCAAGTCCGTGCGTCCATTTTGAAGCACTTTATTTGGAGCCATTTATGGCTCCAAACGCCAAACCGTGACGTAGTGTTCAACGTCAATTGACGCAGAACGCATCTCGCGAATAAAAAATAATTATGAGGGTTTGTGCAATTAAA
>NJDC01006426.1:64583-76115 GCA_002245475.1 Calephelis virginiensis | reverse complement strand
TTGCTGTATTGGCAGCACTAATTGAGCACAAAATTGTAGTGTCTTTCAATTCCAATAGTTTACATTTTAAAGTATTCTCCTCGATCTTGAGACTGCTGGAGTCGTTATACTAGCAGTAGTTGCTTTAAAAAAAATAAAAAATAATACAAAATATTTTTTAAAAATCTTTTGTTGTACTAGCAGCACTAATTCAGCACTAAATAGTGACGTCGTTTAATTTCATTAGTTTCTGTTTTAGAGTCTTTGTCTAGTTCCTAAGACTGCTGGCGTCGTTATAGTATTAGCAGTAGTTGCTTTGAAAAAAAAAAACAATTTTCTTTTTCAACACACACACAGCGGCTACATCGCTAGAAGAGTCAGGGTAATTTCCTATCATCTCATAACGTTGAGATCTGATAAAAACTTGATATTTGCAATACAGAATAATACCTAAAACTTTTCGATTTTTTAAAAAATCTTCGATTTTAAAGTCATCATTCAGCTCTATGATTGCTCGTGTCGTTATGTCAGCAGTTAAAAATATAAATAAAAGCATACTTAAAAACTAATTTTTTAAAAAAATCTGTTTACTTGTACAGGCAGCACTAAATGAGCACTAAATTATTAGCTGATGTGCCTCTCGCTCCAACTGTATCATAGCGCGATCAAGAATGGTACACTGCTAGCTTAATAAAAAGTTAGCAAGGTTCTCATTTTTAGTCCAGGGGGGACTCTCAGCACCAAATACCTGTTATTAGGACTAAATTAGCACTTATTGAGCACTAAATTATTAGCTGATGTGCCTTTTGCTCCAACTGTATCATAGCGCGATCACGAATGGTACACTGCTAGCTTAATGAAAAGTTAGCAGTGTTCTCATTTTTGGTCCCCCTATCACATCACCAAATATCTGTTATCAGCACTAAATTAGCACTAAATGAGCACTAAATTTTGAGATATAATACGAGTGATTTTGCTGACTTGACCTTTCTAGCTTTACAGAAGTGTCTAGCGACTGAAACAAAAGTATAGCAATGTTTTTAGCATGCCACGCTCCACGGCGACCAGCGAAGCGACCGGCGAAATATATCAAGCGAATCGCGGAGGCGACTGGCGGCGCGGCGGGCGAGCAAAACAAACGTATGAATCAGTAGCAAAGAGTTATAATATGATCAGTAAGGAGCAAGCCACGGAGTCGAGTGGCAGTTGCGGCGAATAGTACATTGATTAAACGAGTTTAATTGTTTTCGCCTCGAAAACTAAACACCGAGATTTTTATTGCTGAAATACTAGCTGAAAATAATGTCAAAATATTTTTTACATTTGAAATTCTATTTGCATAGACTTTAATCTGCAATTCAGGTTGAATATTAATAAGAATATAATCGAAGGTTTCAATAGTCATTCTCGTTAATTTAAAAAGTTTTTCTGGATTTATTCTGATTTCTGTAGTCCTCGTACTAAGTAGTAAGTAGTAGAATTATTCATCAAAACCTCTTGTTGGTCCGGGCTCCTATGAAGAATAGACCATCCATACCATCTGCCTTCCTGCCTGGCAGCTCGTAAAAGGCAAGCATAGGCTTACTGTCACCGTGGTAGTACAGTACAGTAATAATCAGAACTAGGTACTAGAATTTTGCAGCGAATCGCCCGGATTGGTATCACTGCCTTACCTATTGCTACCGCCATAAGATCAGTGCTTGCCGTTGACGTGTTCCGGTTCGGGGGATAAAGTAGCCGGTAAAGTTACTTTTTCCCGAGGCCTAACATCTGGCCTCAGGTTGGCGACGCACCACGTCTCTAGGTGGCGTGAATTTCTTACCATCATGAAATACGTCTGCTTGTTTGCCTTCCAATATCATAAAAAAAGACATTTCACTATGGGACTTCATTACAGGTCGCGGCAACGAACATGACTGCCCGTGGCTTGCAAACGGCGCCACGCGAGTGGTCGCCACGCCAGACGCTTCGTCGTTCGCATCGCCGGCCGGTCCCCGAGGGCTAGCTGTTAAGCCTATCCTAAACTGTAGTCCTTAGTGTTTATTTGCTGTGTTATGGTTTAGATGTTATAGAATATGGCATATTGATTATTTAGAGCCTAGAAATCGATAAGATTGGCTGTAAATAATTTTCTTATGGATGAGTACGCGTTTCTTTGGACAACTGGCCTTAAAGTTTAGCGGACTGTATAAAAGCCAATAGAGAGATCATATTGATGGGACTTCATATGTTTTGACGTTTTAATCCAAAATTTGTCTTGGTTGTCCAATTGTCTGGTTTTATCAAATTGAAATAAAAAAAACGCCTGCTTTCTAACACAGAAAAAAATAATAAAAAGTGGTTCATTATATAAAAACTTCTAAGCTGACGTATTTAAAAATTCAAACTAATCCTTCTAGTTCTGTCCTTCTAGTCCTATTTAAAAAGAAGAGGAATTGCGAGTTTCCTCTTCTTTTTAAATAGGACCAGTTACCAATGCAGCAAAACTGAAATAAGCTCAAATACTCACTAGAATTTATGATATTTGTTAGATTTAATCTATTAGATTAAATAAAAGTCAAATGGGGAATGTAAAATAATTATTGATAGTGTAAATAAAAATAAAGTCCAAATGTCAAATTACATAGAAAGCTGAACTCGAAGTTTGAAAATTTGGTCTTAATAAAAAAAAATGGGGTCGTGTGCTTATATACGCGCGTGAGAAGTTATATTATCTACTTGAAAAATAATAAAAACCTGTAACGAAAAATATATAAATCGCACTTGTATACAACTAAATCACGTGTGTGAATGTAGCAACATGTTTCTAAAGCAGGCAACTTCATGATGTTACTTTTGTGTAACAGATTTTAAAATTTTGTGACTTTTGTGTGACGGATTTAAAAATTTTACTCTCATCATTTTTTCATAACGTGTTTAAAGAAGTATAACTACATAAAGGCATGATGAAAAATACGAAATACTCACTTCGAATTTTGAACGCTTAATGGTCTTAATAAAAATATAGGCCAAATGACAGATGCAAGTATAGAACCCAAGATATAGAAGATGGCAAAATAAAAGTAAAATTTAACTTTGTTGTGTCCATTGCTAAACACTTTCTTCGTGAGGTAAGTTGACACTATCACCGCAAATATTAACGTCACTTTGTCCCACATGGTTGGTATGGTGGTTATTATCAACTAATGATACATGCGATTCATTTATTGCTTTGATAAACACTGACTTTATCGTCCCTATATTATTATTACTTACTGATTGGAAATACGTAATTATAGGGCGTACCCAGTACGTAATATTTAACATATTAGGACAATGAACTTTCAACGGGTTTTGTATTATTAAATATACTAGTGGTCGCCCATTGGTCGAAATTCGACCATAAACTTTAATTATAAGTGATTCAATACAAATTATTAAAGATAATTTTCAAACATTATTAAGGTGCAATTGTTAATTATCTTTTTGATAAGAACGCCATCTTCATTTATCAAGACGGGATACTTTGTTTCCAAACCTTATGAATATAGCTTGTGCGCCATTATAGTATCAATGTATTTGCTTGTGTGGGTCAAATGCATGGCAGAATGTGTAATGTTTTATTTTTGATGTAATGCAACTTTATAAGCATTATTATTGAAAATGTTAGCACTTCTCCTACACGTAAACTATAAGTGTGCTAAATTCAAACTCCTCCGTCCTCGCAATTTTTTAAAAAGGGCCCAAAGATTTTGGTTCACGTATTTATATTATGATAATAAAATACGACCAGTGCAACTATTTTAAACAATTTTCCGGTAGGGGGTTTAAATAATATTATCACATTAAAGACATGTTCATGTAAAATGTTGCCAAGACGAGTCCAAATGGCTCGCACTGACAAAAGTTATTAGATGGCACGTAGAGTCAAGCTTGAAAATCTACAGTCATTAACTTTAGCTAATTTAATAAAATTTTAAATATGAGTCAAACTATACATCTTGGTCATTTCGATACCGACACATAGGCGTTAGGGGAAAAATGTATCCATAATTCCTTATTTTACTACTAACTTCCACTCACGGTTTCGGTCGCGTGCTAAATTATTTTTTTTTTCATTGATTCTATATGTTATTCTGATGTATAAATTATATCCCTGTAAATCCGCTCAGAAGAAGAAAGAGTAACTAAAATCTACCCCTTCCTACAAACTGCCGCCTTTATAATATTAATAGGATTATTAACATCCTGCAACAACGGTAGTGCCCTTGCGATACGCTTTTTCGTTTTCTTGGCGGAGGTATTTGTCCTCAGATGTATCAAGCAAGCTTTTATTGGATTTGATTTTAACTCTTTAAACTCTTACCCTTAATGCACACATAGTTTAGCACTTAAAGACACATTGGTAAAGATTTATATTTTTTTATACAAGAGGAGGCAATCGAACAAGTGATCACCGCCGCTAACGGACATCCACAATACCTTTAAGGAATTTATAAATTTATAAAAATATTTACCCTCCATTTTGTTATTTTGGCCATTTTGGATTGGATAAGATACAGAGTACAAATGTACATAGCGTATTTGTTATTGCATTGTCATTGGAATTAAAGGTAGATTTCAAATTTTAGCGTAATCGTTCGAAGTTTTAATATATTATCTCACACTAGCAAAAGAACAATTACTTAAAAAAACGACCACTTAAATAACGGGACGCACTTGGCATACGAGGCATAACCTCTTGCATTTTTCCCAGTAACCTCACCAAGAAAAATCAAACAGTTAAAATTGATGATGTTACTAGTTCTGAAGAATCAGTATTGTATGGAGTGCCACAAGGTAGCGTACTGGGACCAACGCTATTTTTGATTTATATTGATGGACTGTGTAGAATGCAACTAGATAATGCCCAAATTATAACATTTGCCGATGATACAGTAATCTTATTTAGCGGGAACGCATAGGAGGATGTCGAAAACATTGCTAACAAAAGTTTTTCTCGTATTTTAAATTGGCTAAGAAATAATGTACTGACCCTAAATTTAGATAATATATAATGATATATAATGATGGAATATACAAATATACAAATGTATCTAAATATATACTAGAGACCAGATCATGCAAATTAATATTAATATTTAAACTTATTAGACACATAAAAATAATAATATTATTTACAATGTTTACTATAGCCTGTGTCAATCTATTATAAACTACGGTATCAGATCTTGGGGTGGAGCCTCTAAATCACTTCTCCTACAGATAGAAAGAACACAGAGGGCTATAATTAAAAAAAATGGTGTATAAAACGTCCTACTATCCTACATCACAGATATTTAATAGGTATTTGAACAAAATTTTAAAATATAATTAAGTTTAACCCTAACTACAATAAGCTACCAGATGGTAAGAGATAACTGTGGCCTTTAGACACCATAGGTATTATAGCTTTTATATATAGGATTAGAATGACATTGTCGTTACGACAGCAGGAATAGTTAAGGCAGAGGATGTCAACCCGTGCAAGTTACTGCAAGTGTATGAGTTGGTGATAAATTAATAATAAATTTCACTGGACAAGTTACACAAATTGAATCTAACCCCAAAGCAAATAACATGCTTGTGTTATGGGTTTTAGTCAACGAAACAAATACATAGAAAAACTTAAATATATACCCGAATAAATTTAATAAACACCCATATGTATAAATTTAATAAACACACACAAATGCATGCCCCCGTCGGGAATCGAACCCGAGCCTCGCGGTTAATCGGTGTAGTCAGGCGTGTACGCTAGCCACTCGACCAACGAGGCAGTCAAATGACATTTTTTACCAATGCTCGCCTCCTCCTGGCACAGAGGCAGATGATCAATTCTTCTCAACGGACCCGGACCAAAACGGGGGAAAATGCATACTTTGACGACCATTCTCGACGATTTGTCAAACATGTTAGCAAATTGATCCTATTTTTCTTAACCGTTTTCGTATAACGTGCAAATTCAAAGTTAGAATAAGACAACGTTTGTTGCCTCAGCTAGTATTAAGTAAATATAACATTTATCAAGCTAAAAGAATATGGACAAATTCGCCATAAATTCAACAAGTATAAATTAATATAGTATTGACAAAATGATTTTTATAACCCATCTCAATATTACTTTGTGTCAATTATTTTCAGCAAAATATACTTACTCGTATCAAAGAAAATTTGTAATTATAACGGACCATTAGAAAACTGTCAGAAAACGATCTACTAGAGGTATACCTATATAAAAAATCAATTCCTGTTCGTAAGTCTCACTTAAGCTCGAGAACGGCTGAATTGATTTAGCTAATTTTGGTTCAAGTCCAGGGAAGGTTTAAAAGATAAGAGAAAGAAAAAAAACTGCGAATAAACTAGGCAAAACAACATTTTAATTTTTCCCATACAAACTGAACTGGTGGAACGAAGTTCGCCGGGACAGTTAGTAGTGTATATACATTTTACGTAACTGTAAATTGTCTATTTCGAATTCCATATTCATAGTTAAGATAGGACAATATCTAATACGTATGACAGTTAATATATAAATTACGTTCTACCTGTAAATGGACCTCTGAAACACAGTAGTAGTAACTAAAAAGTTGAGCGTTGTTAAGCAAAATTAAGGAATAAGAAAACTTACAAAGTTAAATATTTAATTTCACTAAGATACGACCTATGGGTTTTGAACATACAATTGAGTGGATATTTATTACTTACAAATACTTGTTATCAAATTAATTAGTTTCCGATAGTTGATTACTTCTGGAAAACGTATATCTAACAATAATCCACATGTAATATAATATAGACTTAGGCCTATTTACGTCATCTTTTTCCAATAAAATGACTAGTGAAAATACAAAGATAAAAGGCATTTTATTTTTGTCACTTTATACTTATTTTGCAGTTCTGACAATAATTGTGGTTTTCTATGTTAGGTACAAGGGAACAGCGCGAGCGTACGAATTTCCTGCATACATATCTTCACGCCAAGTCCCTTACAGGCTAGGCAGAGAGTATGGAGTGCCAAAACTCACGGTCCTGACAAACCTGGCTTGCTTCCTCCACATTCATTCATTAACGGATTTCCTAATGGTAATAAATATGGGTTACCACACTAAAAGTAATCTCTTAAATATTCATACCGACCCATTCTGCCTCCATTGAAATGCAGAAGTTGGTAGCCCAATCCTATAATAGCGGTAGGGATATGTTCACGTCCTTTTCCCCGAATTTGTAGGCAGAAGTGCAACCAGGTCACCGAAGACTAGCCTAAGACACTAAGTTTCACAATGTTGTAGGTGACAAACCTATCTCCAACCGGGAACATATGCAATCCCAGGCAATGTTGTATGAAAATAGAAAATTGAAAATACATTTTCTTTATGTTGCCCGACTAGGGAATCCAACCTGGAACCTCATGAAGCCAAGTCCAAAAATCGGACTGCTAGACCACATAGGTGGTAGGGATATAGAAATAAGACATTAATACGAACCTAATGACAAAAAACTGATGCTCGCCTTTTGACGAGTTTTTTGGAAAGAATCCCAAATTTTTCAACGCCCTGGGACCTATTGTTTTACCACCGTGAACTGACAAGAATGTCTCCCGATCATCTTAGATCACCTGCTTCCCTGCCTGGGCGCTCATTGGTAATAAGGCATTTCACGTATGCTCGAGCAGTTATTTATTACCAACTAGAGAGATGTTGCGTAGAGATGTTGGTTCACTCAGTGTTCTCTACAGCATCTATCATGGGGAATGCTTTGAGGAGTTGTTTGGTTTAATTCCAGCCGCTGATTTCCACTTTAGGACATCGCGGCAGAGCTTAAGGTATCATGCCCATCATCTTGATGTGTGGCGATCTACAACTGTGCGATTCCGACAACATTTTTTACCCCGTATAACACCTTTGTGGAATCAGTTACCGTGGGCGGTATTGCCAAACGATTACGACTTAGGAACCTTCAAGAAAAGAGCGTACTCATTTCTTAAAGGTCGGCAAAGCATCTATGATACTCCTGGTGTTGCGGATGTCCGTGAGCGGAGGTGATCACTTTCCATCAGGTGACACACTTGCTCGTTTGCCTCCTCTTCTATAAAAAAAACTTGACCATGTGGTAGAGTACTGTTCATTAAAGTTGCTCGAGTAGGGCTTTACTGCCTTATTTATTACTGCCTCCATAACGACAGTTTTTCAGTCCGGAAGATAGGGTATCCAATAGCAAATCAGGCTTGACCACTCGGCTACAGGACAATGAAGCACGTGTAATATAGATGAAATTCAATTCAGCGGATTTCTCTCACCATGGGGAGAGTTGTGTGCTTAACCGCGGTATTGTCCTTAAAAAAAGACGGGCTGCACTCCGGGAGTGCCGGCAGAAATGAAAACTTGAATATTACCGTTGTGCATTTTTGATATTTTGGAATGGTTAGGGAATAGGTAATTTTGCACGAATTGCTTTAAATATCTGTATGAAAGTAATATCATTTGTGTGGTATAATACAATAGTCTTGTGCTTAATCGGATTTTTGGGTTCGCACTGTCATCATGCAATTCGTAAACCTTATCGTACACCTTATTAATACTATTAGTACCTACCTCTTAGTATTCTGTGCTAAACCATGAAACTTCAGTACGCTATTTACCTACTAGTACGGCCACTTCATAATTTTCCTCGGCCAGTTAAAATAGTATTACATATGAGATAGAATATGATGAAATATTAAATTTTTCAAACTTGTACATAATTCAATTCAATATAATATATACATATGTGTACATCGATTTTCCTTTTACTATTACTTCCTTTGTTAAACTTACAACTTTTTCGAAAACAGCTAAACTTCTTCATAATATTGTACTGTAATTTCTATTAACTGAGAAACTATGACATATCTAGAAGTCGTTAACAAATTAAAAGACGTTTCACGTAACTAATATCTATTTTATCTACCACAAACTGCAAAGCATTTAAAGCAAGAAACAGTTTATACTTTACAGTACATTATTTAATACTGCAGAACAACGCGAGAGGCAGAATCGTAGTAGTTTATGCGATTGTTTTACACTCACTCGTATTGGTATTATCCATTGCGAATCTTATACTGTTCGGAAATATGTAAGCAATACAAAAACAGCAATGAATATGCGTTTTATTTTAGATCTCGCGCAAGCGACTTGCACCGCCGTCTTGTTCGCGCATGAGAAGTGCGCCGTCTTACGTTCTGACAATCTGATGCGAAATTAGAAGTTTTTACCCATTCCAAAAAAAGTGCGCAACGCCGCTAAAGAAGTTTTCACTTCAAAAACCGAGTTGAATGCATCGCATATCACTATTACTAAATTTCATATACTTGCGTAATATAAATTATATTACTATGTATATTACAATGCTTCTCTATTTCCCATCGCATCAAGCCTGAGTGGGTGGATCAATTTTGCTAACTCTTTTTGTGTTTAATTGTTTTCGAAAGAAATTTCATACATATATATATTTTGAATTTAACATTCATAGATAAGACTTGACCTCTGTCGGGTTAACTAGTCTATAAAGCGAGAGTTCGTCTATCTGTTTAACAGGCTGGACCGACATTAATGATCGAAAATCAATTTAATGCTGACAAAGTCGCGAGTAATCAGCTAGTAAATAATAAATAAACTTTTGTGTATATACGGCAAACACAAGTGTCATCTTAGTAGAAATTGTACTTGTTCAAGCTGGAATAGGTCATGAAGATCAAAGCAAATTACTCGGAAGCAATTATTATGAGCGGAGATTAAAATGTCGTTATCACTTTAAAGAGACTTACACATTCGAAAATTCGAAAATTAGTATACTCTTACAATAAGACAACTACACTACATAATAAGTAATAGTACGAGTTTTGGCGCCATCGAGAGAAAAGATAGTCGAAGTTTTTTCATAATTAATGTCATAACTATCAGTAAATTTTGGTGGCATTTTGTACAATTTTGTTCATTGAAAGTGCACAAATGAAATAATCATGAAGAAATTCGCGTATCGTGTGTATTTCCTCGTTGCCGCCAAATATCACTACATGAGCTTAAGTAATGAGGCCACCGCTTTACCCAAGACCCTGACTTGACTTATTAGCGACTTATGACTTAAGACTTATTATAATAATTGAATTCTGATTTTGGTAAATTTGATGTAAATTAATGCAAATTCCTACCCGACCAATGGCAAAATACTAACGTGAATGCCAAAACCTAAGCTAGAAGCTATGACCCAAAATGCAAACCCTACGAAACGAAAACAGCTATTACTTCCAAAACTTTAACCTTCTTGTACACCTGCGGGCTTCGACAACTTTGATTTCAAAATTTTAAAATACACTATCTCATAATATTTTCGCTCTTGCAGGTCACTTTTATGCGCCAGGTAGGTACGTCCTGAAAGCCCTGGCGCCATTTTTTATATAATAATGGAAGGCAAACAAGCAAACGAATTTCCTAATGGCAAGAAATTCTCGCCGCCTAGAGACACCAAAGGTGGTAATGGTGTATTGCCAATCTGAGGCCGGGATGTTAGGTCTCGAGTAAAAGTAAGTTTACTGTCTACCCTACCTACGAACCGAAACACGTCAACGGCAAGCATTGGACGTTATGGTGGCAGGAATAGGTAAGGCGGTAGTACCAATCCGGGCGAATCTCTGCGAAACTCTACCACCTAGTAGGATGTCACGGTGCTAGTGATGGTAAGCCTATGCTCGCTTTTTACGACCTGCCTGGCAGAAAGGCTGATGGTCTATTCAGCAAAGGAGCCCGGACCAACATGGGGAAATATGTACTCGTTTATGTAGCCAAATATCTGCAAAATCTACGTTCAGATAATATGATCTATTCATAGGCTTTTTGGATGTAGCTGAATAGCTTTCGTCCTGTGCTTCGCGCGTGTCAAATTATACAGTCTTTATAAACTGTAGTCTATGAGTTATTTTGACATATAAAATGTACTACTATGATCTAGATCGCCTCTGTGGTCTAGCGATTCAGTTACTCGACTGCATGAGGTCCCGGGTTCGAATCCTGGGTCGGGCAACAAAAAAGAAATTGGGTTTTTCCAATTTTCTAATAAAAAAAACATTGCTTGGGATTGGATGGATGGCGATAGGCTTGCCACCTATCACATTGTGGGACTTATCATCTTGGGTTAGTCCTGGGTGCCTTAGTTGTGCCTCTGCCTACCTTTTCGGGTATATGGGCGTGAAGATACTTTTTTTAGACCCTTTCAGTAGTTTTTGCTGGAAAGAAAAACAAACAGTCACATTTACTGTATTTCTGCTACCTACTAAAAAATTAATGTTAAAACTGTCTATTTCATTTCTTACCATTTTTTTATGTTATGCTAAGATTGGTCTATAATCGCCTTTGTGGTCTAGCGGTCCGGACGTTGGACTTGACTGCATGAGGTCCCGGGTTCGAATCCCGGGTCGGCCAACAAAAAGAAAATTGGATTTTTCCAATTTTCTAAAAAAAAAATGTTGGTCTGGATTGGAAATGTGCCCGGTTGGCGATA
>NJDC01006426.1:34476-63758 GCA_002245475.1 Calephelis virginiensis | reverse complement strand
TAACAATACTGGCAGTTGGCATACCTACAGACAATGTTTTAGCGCCATAGTGTAAGATAGCCATTATTCTAGCATTGTAAATACTCGTAGCATCGTAGACTGCAATACTGTGCGGATTGACATATTATTTATAACTAAATTGACCACTGCGTGGTTAATAAACGATTAATCAGCGGTACATTGATTGGTTTGTATGGGACTGTTCGCATTTGACAAAACCATTCATTACTACTTGTTTAAGGCTGGGATATGCGAGAACAATATAATTTACCTGTTTTAATACAATTTTAAATACAGTAATACCCCGGACTTACGCGGGGGGTGGGTCCGAGCGATTGCCGTGTTAGTTGAATTCGCGTAATTCGGTGTTCAACTTTGCATGTAAATACATAGTACCTGGATGACCGAGCTTTGTTTGGTATTTTTTTTATATAAATTGTGTTTTTTGAAAATTATATTTAAGTACGACTCATAATATAAAATTTCTTAGCAAACACACATTGACTTTATGTCACTTAACAATGCCATCTGCTGGAACAACTTTATTGTATAAAATAGTATTATTATTCGCCAATAGATGTCAGGAAGAGTCATATATATCAGTTTAAACACGGATAAAATGACATTTCCTAAAAAATATTTCCTACCTAGATCGATTTATCGCTCCCGAAACCCCCTACATACTAAATTTCATGAAAATCGTTGGAGCCGATTGCGAGATTCCAATTATATATATATATATATACAAGAATTGCTCATTTAAAGTTGTAAGATATTTTTTTTAAATCAGGACCAGAGTTTAAAGAAAACAATCATTTAGAAAAAAAATGTTTAATAAAGCGAAGGATAATATAAGAAAATTACATTGTTATGAATAAAGTACTGAAGTTATTTTATAGTAGCAGGCTTCATACCTACATTCTTACAATGTTGCCTGAAGAGTTAAATTTTGCTTCTTTTCACACTGAGAGGGCGGAGCGAAAGAGCCGCTGCGTGCGACAATCAAAATGAAAAACCACGTATCTCTGAATTCGCGTAAAACGGGGTAGCGTAAGTCGGGGTATTACTGTATAAATTTCATTGATAAAACGTTATGTTGCTTATCGGCTAATGAATATTCTTTAAACACATCCTTGTAAGCCAGCGGTCGGCAACCTTTTGGTAGGCACGGGCCACAAGGCGGTAATATAAACCAAAGGTGGGCCACACTTGTAACATTTACCCTAGAAGCCAAAAATACCTACATGTAATTGGTCATGTCCCATAGAAAACATTAAAATGGGCGGACAGAAGCGCGTTCTTAAGACTGAATCTACACTAAACGCCGTATATTATACGGACAAGCGCGGAAAGTTCAAGTTACTTTGATGTTTATAACTTATTTTCAAGACATTCACGGGCCGCAAGTAAGAGGTCGGCAGCCGCATGCGGCCCGCGGGGTGCCGACCGCTGTTGTAAGCAATGCGTTGATGTTCGATGTTGTCGGATGTACGGGGTCTATAAAACAGTGAGAATTGAGTTTAACATTTTAATTCCATGCTATGTGTGATGTGTACCCTCCTTTATTTAACTTGAAGTCAATCAATCGGAAATAGTTTTGAACAAAGGCTGGCAAAGTTTACTCAAGTCTCGATCTATTCTCTACGGAACACTCCAGTAACTAAAGATATATAGCGCCACCAATTTAGCTGTTCAGTATTCAAAATTGGAACTAAATAGCTATTTCGTGAAACGTTATTTCATTGTTAGCTTTTGAAATGGAATTTTGGCGCCATCGAGAGAAGAGATGGTCGAAGTTTATTCATAATTATTGAATTTCGTGTTGATATGATTGATACCATGTCCTATCTTTTCATGTAAACAATTAACGGAACGCTAGCAATTTTAGCGCAATAAACTAATGGTATGAGCTTTTACTTAACTCTAGTTACTTTTATAAATAGTTTTATCTCCCTTTGAGCATGTAACACTATTTGATATATTCTAACTTAAAAAATCTGATGATGCTCTCCAAACACGTATCTGTCTGTCAGTGTGTCAGACTTTGACAGACTTTGTGTGTCAGACCATGTGCAGTTTGACTTAACTTGAAAGATAGCTTATATATAACTTGATAAGATTGGATAGCTTACATCTCAATTTATCGCGGGCAAAGCCGCAGGTAGCATCTAGTCTAACATATAATTTAAACTTTGCCAATATTTGATATATTTAATGTACATAACAAATATTGAAAAAATACTGAAGAAATTTGATCATATCTCCATTTTCAGAGAGCGGGTTAAGTGGCTTCCCATTCGTGAGCGTAGAAACCTTCATTGTCTCTGTTTCATTTACAAAGTTCTATTTAATGCTGCTTCTCCTAAATCTGTACGAGCGTTTTACATTTTTACAGCCCTTTGATTCAGATTGTCGACCACACCTACGTGGAATTTTGAAATTGCCTTGTAGGTCCACTAAGTCGTATAACCATTCTTTTACTTTTAATGCTTTGAAACTCTGGTATTCATTGTCTTATGAAATTCGGAGTATTCAATAATTTACAGTTTTTAAGAAGGCAGTAATGGAGTGTAATTGATTAGCATGTTGGCACTTTAGTCATAATTAGTAAGTTGGTTTGTGTTTTTTTTTGTAAAGTAAGTTTTTGTATTGTGCACTGTATGTCCTACATCTCTTTTATGCATTCTCACTATTTTTTGTTTGCTGGAAGAAATCTCTTTTAGAGATAAACTCGCCTTTTGTATAATTTTAGAAATATCTAAACAATCAAAAGTCAAAAAATAAGTAAATATACGAGTACTTGTTTTTTGACTTTTTGTGTACAATAAAGAATTAAAGAAAGAAAGAAAGAAAAACATGAATATCATGCAAAGTATAGTCGGGTGTATTTTTCGTGTTTTACTATTACAAATAGCGCTCACCTGATGATACCATGACCGACACCAATATACCTTTGGCGGATATCACGCAGCACCGAACAACGATACAATGTACCGAATCGTCCCGGCAATTTGGAATATAAAATGAGAATACAGTGATCTACTCTGTTTCCGTCTCGCATTCATACACTAAATGTATGCATGACGGATTGAAAGCGGCACGTGCACGGCAGCTCCGGAGCAAACCGTACGGTAGTACGATTCCTTGTCATTGCTGCTGCATTAGGCGAATATAGGTTTAACGTCACTAGCACCGTGACATCCTACTAGGTGGTAGAGATTCGCTGCGACTCGCCCGGATTGGTACCACCGCCTTACCTATTCCTGCCGCCATATCATCAGTGTTTGCCATTGACGTGTTTCGGTTCGGAGGGTAAGGTAGCCGGTAAGCGTACTTTTGCTCGAGGCCTAACACCCTGGATTTAGGTTGGCAACGCACCATTACTTTTCGTGTATCAAGGCGACGTTAATTTCTTAGCATCAGGAAATCCGTCTGCTTGTTTCCCTTCCAATATCATAAAAAATGGGCGATTGAAGTCACTTTTTAGCAGTTGTCTGTATAAAAATATACACCGTCATTTATCATGTTTGAGATGGATACTGCATATTGATTACCATGAAAATTATCAGTAAGCAGGAGCACTCCGTTGTTCGGCAGGTGCTTATAATCACCTTTTAATCTCAATTTAAAGACAATTTAAGGACGCCATAAAGATAACAACTGTAATCTTTGAAAATTAATAACGCAAATCTATTTTTTTATGTAAATACTTTTATATCTTTTGATCGCACGCGGATACACATATATATTGTTACGTAGGAAGATTACAACTAGCGTAAAGTGTCACGTTTCTTGCAGGTCTGCCTAGCTTACTCCGCATTCATACTCTTCTTAAAACCACCCCGGTTTTGGAGACTCGTGGTACACGTGGTGGTGGTGGTACTACATTAAGATATACGCGAGAGTTTCAGACATGTAGTAACAAACAGGTCTCTCCGACACATACGTCCATTTACATTCGCATTGTATATTTGTTTTGTCAATCTTTCATTTGCCGTTCTTTCCACATGATCGAACCAATGGACCATGCCTTTTCCATTTTTACACCAGCGCATTTCTTTCTTTCAATACTACTGTTATTATCGCTTATTTAATTTATTTAATATAACGTTAGAATGAGTACATAATTATGCAAACGCGTACTTCGTTCTCAAAAAAGTTTGTCCTTCCGAAAATTGATAACATACGAGTCGAAATACTCTTACTCTCTCACTCTTAATATGTAGGTCACACTATAAATTTTGGGTAACTTAAAAAACAACATATTATGACCAAAATGTCATGTTGCTTTTCAAAACAATCTCCTTTATATTTTCAACAATTTTTCATTCGATCGAAACATTTTTTAAAAACAAGAGGACCACAGATTTGAAGGCTTGTTTTCTACGTTCTGATTGAACGCTATCACTGCCTGTTCGGAGTTGATAAAAGTTAAACCTTTCATCAAATCTTTGATTTTGGAAAAAAATACAGAAACCACAGGGTGCTAGGTAGGGGCTACGCGCAGGATGAGTGACGAGGTGTACTTTTTCGGAAGCTAAAAATGACTTTGTTTTGTTGGCCGTGCGTGAAGAAGCGTTATCATGGTGTAGGAGAATGTGGCTTTTGACCCAAAGACGGTCGTCTTTCGCGACCTTTTTCTAACACCCTGGGTAAACAAATGGTAGAATACTACTCGGCATTAACACTCTTTTGATCTTCAAGTGGATTTGTATAGATGGGACCCGTAGCTGAGAAAAAAAACGCTGTAATTTTTTATCAATGTTTCTCGCCTGTCTCACTTTTGTTGGCCTGTTCTCATTTCGAAACACCCATTCACGATATTGCTGTTTTTTTTCGGGTTCCAAACAATAAATCCGCCTACCGCCAACCGGGCACAAGGTTGGCGGTAGAAACAACCGGACGGTTGGCGGTAGGCTTGCCACCTATTATATTGTGGAACTTAGTATCTTTGGCTACTCGTGGGTAAATTTCCTGGTACAAGTTTTCACAACTGATTCTTAAAGTATCTTTACCCAACACTTACCTACCTTCTGTAGTCCTGGTACCTTTGGTACTATTTGGTGGTGGTATTTACTACTTATTTTCATTCGCTTGGTGGGTATTTGCTTAACGTGCATGTAAACGTGATTGTTGGCTTTTGTTTGCTCTGTCTGTATTCGGCATTACTCCTGGATATAATATCACATGTTGGTTTGAGTTTACCATGTAGCATATACAATGGGCCTTTATGCCAGGTAGCTAGTAAGAGGCGAGCAAATATAAAATGGATAGTGACCAACAATACCACTGGTGGTAGAGTATCGTGATGCAACTTCTACCACCAAAATGACACCTCGACCACAGGACAGCAACCTGTAACGTCTATCTGGTGTCCTTCGACCACGGGTCTTTTACCGTCAGGATATCCGTGAGCTTATTCGCTATCTTATCTGTTGGTCTGATGGTCATCGTATCATGCCTGAACGGATCCTTTTTTTTGTTGTGTTAGTTATTGTCAGGAGATGGTTTTTATGACGAGAAAAACCGAGAAAATTGCAAGGAAAATAAAAAAAAATCCCATATAGACTGTTAGTAGCTGTTCAAGTGGTACGAAGTTTGCTGGATCGGTTAGAAATATAAAAATACGCCAGTACTATGTTCTAGCGCCAATAATCTGTCTTTATCTGCGATTTCCTTATTATCTGTAAAACATTAATAAAAATTATAGTCCTACGCTTTTTACGTTGTAGAAATTGAGGACATTGGTGTTATATAAATGATTATTATTATCAGTAATTAGGTAAATTTTGTTTATCTTTCTTATCAATATTATATTATAATAGGCTCATTATAGGTTTAGTTTCAAATATAAATTATTTATTATTCTACCATAATAACAACATGAAGTTTGTGATTTAATCATAATCATTATGCGGACGCTAGCTGTATATAACGTACTGTTGACCAAATGAATAAACTTGAACATCTTCGAAATCTATGTATTAGATTCATATTTTCGCTACGTAAATGTTATCACGTTTCTGGTCTTCATGCTAAGCTCAAGTAGTTGCCTATCCACCTTCGCCGGAATTGTCATATTCTCTCATTGCTGTACTTTATTTTCTTTAACCCTACGTATCTAAAGGAGAGATTGAAATTTTGCAATAGTGAGATAAAATTTCTTAGTTCAAGTGATAACCTTTCTCTCCAAATACCTTCTCGTAACACTAACTATTATAGCCGATCTTTTACCTCGCTATCAGTAAACCTTTGGAACTCGCTCCCAGTAGAAGTCAGGAAAGCCCCTAATATCAATACATTTATACAAATTTGGTTAAACGTCAATTTCTACGTTCAATATGACTCGGTTAATGTTAATCTGTTTATTCTTTTTTCACTTATTTTAAAATAATTCTATCCCAATTGATATTGCATGTGTTATATTTATTTTTTGTATATTACGAGCACCATCTTGCAAAATTTATTTTATTATATCTCCATAACACAAGGTTGTCTAGAAGAGATCGCTGTTTTGGCGATAAGGCCGCTTTTTTGTGTATCAAGTTATTTTTAAGTTTTTTTTTATGTATTTATTTTTTCTGTAGTTTGGTACCTAATAAAGAGTTATTCTATTCTATCATACATCGAAGTCTATAAGGCGAATGAATGAAATAAATTACATATTATGATATCATAAATAAATAATCCTTTTTTGTTTATTTATTAGTACATTCATAAATAAGTAAGTACGCTATACATTTACTTTGCATTGAATTTATTCCCGAATCAATAACTTAGTTTTTTATCTGTTTATTGGCTCTTTGTAAGTGTATTACAAAAAAAAAGAACTGGGTGCTGATTATGTATCTCAGTTGGCAACTCAAAATAAAAAGGGTACATCAAATAGCTGTCAAGTCACGTGTTTTATATTTGTTGTCTCCATTGACTAACAGAAATACAATAGAGATAGCAAACACGAATGACGTCATTTGATGTACACTTTTCCATTTTGAGTTGCTAACTGAGATACATAATCAGCATCTTAGTCTTAAGATGTTATATTAATCAATGTTTTTGGAAAATAAATGATCTCAGCTACTTTTAGCAAACATCGCTGTTATGTGGACATACTGGAATACGTATAAACACTAAAAGAATTGGGCCTCACTACTCTTGAAAAAACGAAGAGAGAGGGAACGTTCGATCGAGACATAAAATTCTCCACAATAATTATAATGCCTCTTAGGTACAAGATACCTTTACATTAAATGAAAATAAACATTTTCGAAGTCATTACTTAAAACTAACTCTATCAACATTTAAGACAGATTTTAACAAACACTTTTTCCAAACAGAGTAGAGAGAGTAGTGCAAGGGTGGAAAAGATTTCCAGAACTGGTTGTTAGAGCACCCGCAATAAACTCCAAACAAAATGTTTAAACACACACATACATGCATTTTTTTTGCTTGAATACTTGCAGCATGAAAAATTTATTTCCATCTAAGTAAGTAAGTAAGTAAGTAAATATCTTAACGCCCATATCCCCGAAGAGGTAGGCAGAGGCACAACCAGGGCGCCCACGACTAGCCGAAGACATAAAGTCCCACAATGTGATAGGTGGCAAGCCTATCGCCAACCGGGCATATATCCAATCCCGAGCAACGTTTTCTTTTATCAGAAAATTGGAAAAACACAATTTTCTTTTTGTTGCCCGACCCGGTAATCGAACCCGGGACCTCATGCAGTCAAGTACGACAACTGAACCGCTAGACCACACAGGCGATTAAACCGAATCGCCTCTGAATCTTAATCTTAATAAGTTCGAGTTAGATTAAATCTAGCTTATCAAAAACTTAAAAGAAAATGTCGAACTTTAAATTGTTCTTAAATCAATTTAAAATTATTATATAGTATAAAAGAAAGTTACTTACCGCTATATGTTCATGTATATGTTTAAATCTTTAAAACTATGAAAACGATTTTGAATAATTTAAATAAATGTAATGATTCAAGAGGAAGTTTTATATATATAAAAAAATAGCATTTAAGTTTGTTCACTTATTCGAAGCTGGGACGGCTTTCTAGTAGGTATTAAAAAAATAATGCTTTAAATCCATCTAAGATAAGTGTTGATAGATAGATTATCCCGTGTTGGTCAGGGCCCGGGCAGGCAGCTCATCAAAGGCGGACAAAGGAGAGTCACGGTGTTAGTGACATTTGACTAGGTTGTAGTCTTGCAGCGACTCGCCCGGATAGTACCCCCGCCTTAGTTATTCCTGCCGCCATAATGTCAGGGCTTGCCATTGACGTGTTCCTGTTCGGAGGGTAAGGTTGCCGATAAACTTACTTTTGCTCGAGGCCTAACATCCCGGCCTAAGGTTGGCAGCACACCAATACCACGTGAATTTCTTACCATCAGGAAATCTGTCTGTTTGTTTGCCTTCCAATATCATAAAAAAAGTGTAGCTTTATCATTTAATAAATAAGTTAAATAATAATTAATAGCAAGGAAATGTTAAGCTTTTCAATCTGTATATTGAAATAACAATGATTACTTGCTAAGAAAGGGTTACTTTCTTCTTATTGTTGTTTATATTAAAACTTTTATGCTTAGGTACGTTACCTCTGGATGTACTCGTAAGAGACCAACTTACGCGTGCAAGTAACTTTAATAACTTCCTTCCCCCTGTGAATTCTTTTATGTTTTCACACCTTAAGGATAATATACTAAAACTAGCTCTGCACGCGACTACGTTCGAGTAGAATTTAACAAAAAGTTGTATATTACATTAATAGTTTTAGAATTTACCTTTTTTCTAAAAGTAGCCTAAGTTAATACTTTTAACATGAGCGTCCTGCCAGTGAAATTTCCATCGGCATTAGTCCAGATTACCCGCAAATAAAGAAAAGAAAGACAAAAAAAAAATGTATAAGAACCGTATAGCATAATACCGCGGTCATATGACTATCACAATCAGACACACTAATATTACTTTTTTATATGTGAATATAAAAGTAAGTTTCATCATCATCATCTTCATCATCGATATTTTGGTTTTCAGTTTTTGGCATCTATATTTTTTACAAAACTGCATCGACCATACATCCCAATAGACGCCTATTCTTTATGATTTTGCTTTGAAACAATTCTGGAAAATAGTTGAGGCGCAAGGAAGCGAGGAACTGCTTTCTTATTGGCCCTTCCAATGACAAAACGTCATAGTTCTTCTTCTCTTTCTTTCTTTAAGTTTTGGCCTTCACGTTAGTATTTAGCCATTAGTCAAGTAGAAATTTGCATCAAATTTTATATCAATTTCAATTAATTTTAATTAGTCATCAGTCGTAACTCGTCAATAAGTCATGTCAGGCTCTTAAGTAAAGCGGTGGCCTTTTTACACAAGCTCAAGTAACGAGATTTGGCGGCAACGAGAAAATATACGATACGCTAATTTCTTTATGATTATTTCATTTGTGCACTTTTACTGAACAAAATTGTACAAAATGCCACCAAAATTGACTTATTTCACTCAATAGTAACACGAAATTCAATAATTATGAAAAAACTTCGACCATCTTTTCTCTCGATGGCGCCAAAACTCCAACGTCATAGTTATAAACAGATATGTAAGATTAGGGATGAGACATATTTAATACGAATAATAAATTTTATCGATATGCCTTATATTTTATGAGGTACGACCATGTATCGGATTATATCGCATTTTGTTATTGCACGTTATGACGTCGCAGCTATGCAACTCAACGTCTCAAGGTTGAGAGTAATATCCGTACTTTAATATATTAGGTCCTTTCACCTGCAATTGGCGTTTTGTAGGGAAGGAACATAAGTCGAATATTTTTAATGAAATATATTTATGTTGGTAATCAAAGTATGAACCATTGTTTTCTATGCACATTTGCCATTTCATAGGTAATTCATTGATACCTCTACTAAAAAACCATTCGAACGGTAATAAATTAAATTCTTAGACGTGGTTTGGACTGCCCCACCAAAATTGAATTTTGCCTTTTGCACAACGTTATCCATATTTCGAAAAAAATAGTAATCGGTTGGAGTTAGGTTCAGGTGGATGTTTTTTTGATTCCAATTGGTGCTCTTCTAATTGAGAAGCTGTCTGTTGAACAGCATTTAGCTTAGCTTTGTCATGAATCTGCAATGGCGTAAAGTGTATAAAACAATCTTCTTCAATATGTTGAGATTTAAGACACTGTATTTGGAATTTGGAATTCGGAAAACAATTCTCTCGACTGGTTTCTTCAAACTAAACTAGAATTTTTATTACATGACCTTGTGGATACCAGGTATAAATTACATACTTATCAAATTCAATTGTTTTTATTCATTCGAGTTAAGGTGGGACACCTTAACTACAGAATATCGTCGAAATACTGTAAACAAATTAGCTTTAAAATTGTTCCAGCCCTTTAAACGTTTTATGACATACTGATCCCAATATCGCCTATCGGATCGCCAATCTTGAATTTTTATCGCCCAGATAACCACCTAATGCACTTAAAAGAGTTCAATAAAATTGGATCAACTATTTATGAGTTATTCAATGACATACAACAGCACCCTCTACAGCGTTTAGTTCAGAAGTTCAGTTTTCCATCGTGTTTGTCCGGGTCCGCTGACTAAAATAGATCACCTGCCCCTCTGCCAGGCACCTCGTAAGAGGTGAGCACAGGTAAAACAGGTAATTGTCAACAAGGTCACTGGTGATAAAGTGGTGTGCAGCAATTTCCCTGCGTAGTTATCCACCGCCTTACCCATTCCTGCCGCTATAATGACAGCGTCACATTCCGATTCGGAGGGTAGGGAAGCCGGTAGATTTGCACAATACGTCTTACATTCCGACCATAGTACAGCAACGCACCTGTAAAATCAGTTGTGTCTATAGGCCATTATTATCTGTTACCATTAAGAGAGCCGTGTGCTTGTTCGTTGACTTCTCACATAAAAAAGAGTAACTATCCAGAGGCCAACTCAAAAGTACATAGAATAAGAAGTTTGTTATAGTTTCTGTCAGTGCATAATTTATCGATAAAATACATAAATACCTACATACAATACCGGTACAAGACCGGTATCCTATTCAGGATAAATTAATAAAAATATCGATAAAATATATTTGCACATTAGTCCATCACTAGCTGTATGCAAACGAAAGTGATAGCTTGAAAAATCACATGTGTAAGAAAGGGATATAAACACGCATCTAACAATGACTGACCAGTGTATGATGAACTCCGATAAACATTAAATAATTTAAAATGTAATTATGAATGTTATCATTTTTAATTAACCTACGGAAAGTTGTACCATCTTTTCGGTAATTTGAAGTGCGGCTGTCTTTACCGTACTATTTAATTGAACAAAAAGTCATTTTATTTTTATTTTTTATTTTTTATACAATAAATAACGCGACAATGTTAACAGGTCACAAACCTGGTAGATACTGTACATTTGTTTTTAAGTAATAAGCTACATTAGAACAATTACACTTATGTGTTGACAGAACCGTGTTGCCTTATATGCGGCGTCTATTGGGATGTATGGTTGATGCAAAACTGTAACGAACAGTGTCTATAAAATCATTTTCGAATGGCAAAAGACAGTGAGCAAGCACGCGGCACTATTTTGTTGATACCATCCAATTACTATACAAACAAGGGTTGTTACTGATGCGGTTTTTTAATATCAGATGAGCCTTTACCATGAGTTGGGATAGATTACGTTCGATAAGTTACGTGTACTATGACACTTTTGGTTTAAAAATGTGCTTCTCTTAGTTACCAATAGAGGCGCTGTTCAAAGTTTTCATATAAATAATTTACAGAGACGGTAGCGAGGATAGTAAACTTGACAAGCCATAAATTCATGATGCGTCGGTGTTCTATGGCCAGAATCTTAGGCCAGTATCGGCTAACCTTCCCTCCGACTCAGAACATAACAAAGTTATTATCGAACCCGAATCGAACCCGAGATGCAATCACTCCCGTGCCCCAGATAAACACACCTAGATCCAGATATACAGATATTTAAATGCCTGCTCCCGTCGAGAATCCAACACGAAAAAATCGAACGATCGTGTTGATGTCGTTGCGTGTGTACGCTAACCCTTCGACCAACAAGGCGATTAGATGCCATATCTCGTAATATTTTAATGAGGTATTAGTCCGAACTTAACGACACTAATCCTTTTCACAAATTATCAACACTTTGCAGTATCTTTATTTATGACTGTAAAGTACTTTCATTCTTCATTTTTTAATGACGGAGGTATTAGAAAACTAAATATTTAATTACATTAAATGATTCAGTAATAAGTTATATTATCTGTGGATCAATTATTCGAATTAATAAATGATGACGACTATTGATTTTGTAGGTCAAAGGAAAGCCTCGCGTGCACTGGTCATGTCACTGTTACTTGAATATCAGCATAAAAATCAGCATCGATTAAAGAACATGCTTATGTTGAAAACAATGCTGATTATGAGCTGACACTGATGCTGGTATTCACAACAACCCCTTTACCAATGGACATGCCATTACACTACACCTTCGCCACCGGGCTCAGAGACGAAGTTTTTTTTTATGATATAGGAAGGCAAACAAGCAGACGTATTTCCTGATGGTCAGAAATTCACGCCGCCTAGAGACACCAAAGGTGGTAGTGGTGCGTTGCCAACCTGAGGTCGGGATGTTAGACCTCGAGCAAAAGTAAGTTTACCGGCTACCTTACCCTCCGAACCGGAACACGTCATGACGTTATGGCGGCAGGAATAGGTAAGGCGGTGGTACCAATCCGGGCGAGTCGCTGCGAAACTCTACCACCTCGTCAATTGTTACAGTGTTAGTGATGTTAAACTTATACTAGCCTTTAACGAGCTGTCTAGCAAGGAAGGCAGATGGTGTATTCTAACTCGGCTATGTTTTTGAATTAAATACCTACAGCCGACATGCGATAGGGTTACGCGACTTCAGTATTATATCTGCTGGGGTGTTAAGTGGAATGTACAAGTCCCTTAACTATTCTATCCTCCTGACTAGGATACAATATTGATACAGCGGCAAAAATAAGTATCGCCTCTGTGGTCTAGCGGTCCGGGTGTTGGACTTGACTGCATAAGGTCCCGGGTTCGAATCCCGGGTCGGCCAACACAAAGAAAAATGGATTTTCCCAATTTTCTAAAAAAAAAAAAAATGTTGGTCGGGATTGGAAATGTGCCCGGTTGGCGATAGGCTTGCCACCTATCATATTGTGGGACTTAGTGTCTTCAGCTAGTCGTGGGTGCCTTGGTTGTACCTCTGCCTACCTCTTCGGGGATATGGGCGAGAAGATACTTAAATAAGTAAGGCTGTGGATCACTACACGGGCAATTTGCTACACAGCAATCGACATAACTTTCTCTGTTGCCCAGCTAGTGAATTTATTGTTCAAAGTATCTTACGCCCATAACCCCGAAACGATAGGCAGAGGCACAACCAAGGCGCCCACGACTAGCCGAAGACGATAGCATGCTGTGTCGACATATTCGCTAATCCAATTCCCACCTTCATTGTATGGAAAGTGGTGCCATCTATTATACATATTTGTAAACCAAAATGTTCAGCTATAGTGATTACTGATTAATATATATAAAAAAATAGTCATTTCATGTAGTTAACATAAAGTAGTTATTTAAAGTAAAGTCGTGAATCGGCCTATAGAAGTAGCACGTATGTAGGTACATGTGGTTATATATCTCGGCAATTTTGTTTTAACATACAAATACTAGCTGGCGTTTGCGCTGTTTGGATTGACAAGAGCGTCCGAGTCAGAACTCTTGCTCAGATATTATGCTTTACTTTTTGGACGATAGGTCTAACAATGTGATGAGTGGCGGGCCTATCGCCGCGCCGGCAGGGCACGTATCCAATCCCGGTCAACGTTGTTTTTAATGGAAAATTGAAATTATATATTTTCTATTTTGTTGCCCGACCCGGGAATCGAGCCCGGGACCTCAAGAGGTTAATAAGTCCGGCGCCGGACCGCACAGTGGCGATACATATATATTGTTTAATTATTTTAAAGTTAAAATAATGTAAAGGAAATATTAAGCTGTATAATCAGTTAATTATGGCAATTATTA
The DNA here is from genome assembly GCA_002245475.1 of Calephelis virginiensis. Classification (NCBI taxonomy): domain Eukaryota; kingdom Metazoa; phylum Arthropoda; class Insecta; order Lepidoptera; family Riodinidae; genus Calephelis; species Calephelis virginiensis. The sequence continues at coordinate 49,615 of NJDC01006426.1, read as the reverse complement.
TTCGCTTAGGAAGGGTCGCTTCCTGTTGATTGTTTATATGAAAACTTTTAAGCCTTCACTCCGGGGTGTAAGAGCAACCCATGCGTGCAATCTTTCTCACTTTGACGACTTCCTTCCGCCTATTATTTATTTCATGTAGAATGTTGATTATACTTAAGGAACATGTTAAGAATCTTAACATCTGATGTAGACATGGAAATCTTATTATCATTCTTGATTTTTCATTATGGTTCGGATCCATTGAGGCCAGTCAAAATTACTTGTTCTATATTTAATTGATTCTGATCCTGATGCTGTATTTACTCAAAGAAAAATGTATTGTGTAGTTCGATAAACTCAATCTACTAATTAACAAGTCAATACACAATACTTTTAACTTCAATATATTACAAAAAAACGAAAAAACTACGATTGTTTTATACTTTTTCAGGTTTTATTTGGAATTTATAAAACTCAAAGTTAAAAAATACTCTTAAATAGGTAATGACGTTTTAAATACAATTCAAGCGCTGCTTTTTTATTTCCTGTGATACCACAATATATATTTGACAAAATTGCCGCGAAAGTAGTATGCCGCGTGTTGGTCCGGGTTCCTTTGCAGAATAGACCATCTGCCTTCCTGCCAGGCAGCTCGTAAAAGGCGAGTACAGGCTTATCGTCACTAACAACGTGACGTCTAACTAGGTGGTAGAGTTCCGCAGCGACTCACCCGGATTGGTACAACCGCCATACCTATTCCTGCCGCCATAACATCATGACGTGTTCCGGTTTGGAGGGTAAGTTAGCCGGGAAACTTACTTTTGCTTGAGGCCAAACATAAGGGCCTCAGGCTGGCAACACACCATTGCCACTGTTGGTGTCTCTAGGCGTCGTGAATTTCTTACCAGTAGGAAAAGAAGTGGCTTTCCGTAAATCAGCTCAATAAATTAGAGAATGCTCTTGTTTCTCCGCTTGATAATTTAATTTCTCTTTATGGTGACGGTCACGCATCTCGGCTTGCGGAAGTACTACAGACACTGACACAGAATTGCTTCTGTGTCTTAGCGGTGCGGTATTTGACTTGATTTCATGAAGTCTCGTGTTCAATTCATGGGTAGAGCAACAAAAAAAGTGTTTTTTAATAATCTAATAAAAGTAGCGTTGCCCAAGATTGGATTTGTACCCGGGTGGATATAGGTTTTCCAGCAATGACATAGTGAGGCTTGGTATTTTCGGCTACTCGTAGATGCCCTGATTGTACCTCAGTTTTTCTCTTTAGGCGTGTATTTTCTAAAACAACTTTGCCTGGGATTGGATATATGCCCGGTTACATAATAATAATAATAATAATAATTGTTTATTTGCCAAAAATGTGGTACTTATATATCGCCTCTGTGGTCTAGCGGTCCGGGTGTTGGACTTGACTGCACGAGGTCCCGGGTTCGAATCCCGGGTCGGCCAACAAAAAGAAAATTGGATTTTTCCAATTTTCTAATAATGAAACAAATGTTGGTCGGGATTGGAAATGTGCCCGGTTGGCGATAGGCTTGCCACCTATCACATTGTAGGACTTAGTGTTTTCGGCTAGTCGTGGGTGCCCTGGTTGTGCCTCTGCCTACCCCTTCCGGGATATGAGCGTGAAGATACTTTTTTTTATAGTAAGTTGTTACATATTTTCATGGTCCTGCACATTTTGTCATGGTATGACATGCAAATTTTTAGTGGCAATTAGCATATTACAATTTATCTAATTAGAAAATATAAAACTATTCAATTTACTGTGTGTCAGCAGATACTTATCTTTGTTAATTATTCTGTTAGTTAGTTAGGTTGTTTTTTTTAGCTAGGTAGTTTACAAATAACCATAATAGTGCAGCAGTCGAAATAGCCGTTATAAGTTATAACTAACGGTTTTGTCTGTTAAACTTTTTGTAATCGCATTATCATTGGATCGCATACGCAATCGCATTGCATAGATTATCCACCAATGATATTGTGGGATTTAATAAGTTTGACTAGTCGTGTGTACCTTGGTACTTCTGCCTACCACTTCGGGATACGGGCGTGAAATTAGTTTGTTGCAGACACATTTTAACTTTGATCACTTTGATAGGCACCAGAACAAAACGGAACCACAAAATATACTTATGTATTTAATTGTATGAAGATAGTATCAAATACCAGTACATGTAAATATATCACTACATCTGTAAATATATGTCGGGCACCAACAATATACTCATCGCATATACACAACAAACATGAGAAAATTGGTATCGATGATTACAATCTGTTTGCCGGCTTAAGTTTTACATATAGGGGTTATCCCTGCAGCAAACATCAGCTTCATTTAGGTAGGGCACGTTTAGTCGTTCGCCAAGGACGCCGGATACAAAAAGGTCTCCTTATTGAGAGATATTTGTAAATTTGACAAATTTAGATAAAAATTGCTACAAATACTGTGAGACTGGTATCTTTTATTTAATGGTTATTTCATTATATTCTTTGTTTCTTTTATGTGGATTTTTTATAATGACATTGAAAGGCATTTCCTGAAAATATTGATTTTCTGTAGGTAAGAAATTCACACCGCTTGAGACCCCAAAGGTGGTAATAGTTTGTTGCCAACCTGAGGCCGAGATGTGGCTCGAGCAATTACTAACCTAACCTAACCGGAACACGTCATGGCAAGCACTGACTTAATGGCGACAGGAATAGGTAAGGCGGTGGTACCAATCCGGGCGAGTCGCTGCAAAACTCTACCACCTCGTCAAATGTTACAGTGTTAGTGACGTTAAGCTTATACTAGCCTTTAACGAGCTGCCTCGCAGGAAGGCACATAGTCTTTTCTGCAAAGGAGTCATGACCTTAGGGGTTTGAAATAAATTTAGGGAACGGCATAATTTTCGGCCTAGGGCGATAACAATGCTTAATCCGGTACAGGCAAACATTAAAGTTTTGGCAAAAAGAAAAGTACCAATTCGGTAAATCTGAAAGCTGAACTATTAAAAAGTTTATCGTTCTTTTTAACGCGATTACCTTTTTTTATCGAAAAATAAATAGAAGAAATATCATAGCATATAACCATATTGAAGAGTATTCGAACCAAAAACTACTGCTACTTTATTTTAACATCGATCGTTCGCTGTTTTCTGAAGAAAATCTCTAGCCAATGATTCGACGGAAGAGCTGGCGCGTAAACTTCAGATAGGTAAAGTTAATGGATCGGAACTGTTGCCCGTGTAAGCTTTTATGTAGTACGTTCACAAATACTAAAACATTGTTAAGGTTGCGAATATATTTCAAGGCTCAGGAGAGCTTTGGTGATCTTTAATTCACGTTTTATTACCATAACAACGGGGCAGGGGCGGCTTAGGATAGGGCGCGGTTATTCCACCGCCCAAGGGTCTAGGGCTCTATAATACGAATACAACTGAGTGGTTCTTTCTAAATAAATGTTAATGATTAATTAACTAGGGAATGTATGATTTTATCACAGATTAAAAAATGGAAAATCAATAATAGTTTAAAAAAAACATGCTTCAACGGCTAATCGAACTAAAAAGTAGAAAATAATTTCTGATAACAAAGAGTTTATATTACATAAGTAGAAGATTGAACAATTACTCACAATAAATCACCTCTAAATAAAATTTAAGTCATTAACAAAATAATACAAAAAAGGCGTGGGGTGCTATTAACTGCGGTTCATAACTATCCTCTTATAAATAGTTGCCAATAGAACTATTGTAATATTAAAAAATATTAAGCACCCTACGCCTTTTACTAAGTCTTAAATTACTTTGTTAGTGGCTTTAGTTTTATTACAATTTTGTTTTGAGACATTCATTACAAGCAATTCGATCTACTGTAACTTAAACTAAAGGTGGCTATACACACTACAATTAGTATTTGCGTCCTTGTTGTATTTGACAAATAAATTAATGTCTTGAAAGTATATTTGCCATACTTAATGCCCTATTTAGGAAATTCGCAAATATAGCAAATAACAATTACGAGTTACCAAACGTGTGTCGGTTTTCAAGGCACGTTATTTATTAAGTAAACACAGATACTGGCCATATATAGTTAACACTTTCATTTGATACAGCATTTTTTGGTAGCATTTGTAAATTTTTTTGGTATTCATTATTTAACTCCATGATAGATGATTGCCTATTTGCACGTGCGTTTAATCATATTATTAATACGTGAAGCAAAAACTTTGGGCCCCTTTTTACGAAAATTGCGCTGACGGAGGAGTATGAAATTCAGGACACTTATAGTTTATGTGTAGGAGAAGTGCAGAACGCTAAGATGTTTTAATGATAATGTTTATAAATTGCATTAATACAAAAAATAAAACATTACACGTACTACTATGTCAAACACACAATTAAATATATTGATGATAACGATAAAAGATCACAGATGGCACACAAATTATAATAACAGTTTGGAAACAGAGTAGTTAGTCTTCAGAAATGAAGATGGCGTTCTTATCAACAAGATATTAAAATTTATTATGGCCGAATTTCGACCAATGGCGGACCACAAGCATTTTTTAAACACAACATACATTAACCACACAACAGCCATGTGTGTAGCTACCCTAATATTTAACACTATGCGGTTTAATTTGTTGGCACAAAACAAAAATGTTATTACACACTATTAACGTGGAGGCGAAAATTTCCTGTTAGTGGTTTTAGTCATTAAGAACAATTAGTCGTTTTTCCGGACGCGATTTGCTTCTGCATCATTAAAACTAACTAATCTGGTTACTGCTCGTAGTTTAAGGACGCTGAAATTTGTCGTTGAGTTTTGAGTTAGTAGCCTTTACCATCAGTTACTATAGATTATACAGTACCCCGTGTTGGTCGGGGCTCCTTTGCAGAATAGACCATCTGCCTTCCTGCCAGGCAGCTCGTAATAGGCGAGCATAGGCTTACCCTCACTAACACTATGATATCCTACTAGGTGGTAGAGTTTCGCATCGACTCTACCGGGTTGGTACCACCGCCTTAACTATTCCTGCCGCCATAACGTCATGACATGTTCCGGTTTGGAGAGTAAGGTAGCCGGTAAACTAACTTTTGTTTGAGGTGTAACATCCCGGCCTCAGGTTGGCAACGCACCATTAACACCTCAGGTGTCCCTAGGTGGCGTAGATTTCTTACCATCAGGAAATCCGTCTACTTGTTTACCTTTCAATATCATAAAAAAACTCGGTAATTTACGTATCGAAGTCTTTTGCTCTGAAAATGTGTAGTTTTCTTAGGAGAGACACTTTTCAATGTTTTTATTAAAAAAGTACCAAGACGTTAGCGAGTAAGGTGCCGTAAACTCATGGTAAGGGCTATGATAAAAGCAATAAGTTTAGAAGGTACATTAGGAACTTTAGTTTAGTTTAAGTAAAGTAACGGCGCAGTATGATGGCCAGTTTGACGTTTGTCGATGCAATATAAATGAAATTTTCTTCGTTTTGCACTGGGTTTCTTGTAAAGAATAGACTACCTGCCATCCAGCCAGGTAGCACATAAGAGGCGAGCATAAGTTAAATGGGTCATTACCAACAAGCCCAGTGGTGGTATAATACTGTAGATGCATAATAATAATAAGCATCCGGGTAATAAAATTTTATAAATTGTGTTTTTTGGAAATTATATGTAAGTACGACCCATAATATAAAATTTCATAGCTAACACTCATTGAATTCGTGTCACTTAATAACAACTTGAGTTTGCTGCAACAACTTCATTGCTCACCAAAAATAGTGTTATTGTTTGCCAATAGATGTCAGGAAGAGTCATATTTTTCAGTTTAAACAGGAATAAAATGACATTTTCTAAAAATGATTCCCAGCTAAATCGATTTGTCGCCCCGAAACCCCCTACATACTTAATTTCATGAAAATCGTTGGAGCCGATTCCGAGATTCCAATAATATATTTATATATATACAAGAATTGCTCATATAAAGGTATAAGGTTATTGTAATGTGTCAAACCGGCCATCGTAGCGTACCACTGCTATAGTAACTAATATCTTATCTGTGCTAATTTGTCGCGATTTAAAGATAATTGTTTATTTATCAACCTATATCAGTACTTAAAAACACACCTCTGCTGACATATTTATGACACTGTTTTTGACCGCCTCGTTGGTCGAGTGGCTAGCGTACACGCCTAACTACACCGATCATCCGCGAGGCTCGGGTTCAATTCGGGGGGCAGGCATTTGTGTGATAAACATTTAAATGTCTGCGTTTCCGGGTCTGGGTGTTTATTAAATTTATCCTGGTATCTATTTAAGTATTTCTATGTATTAGAATCGTTGACTAACACCCATAACACAAGCATATAATTTGCTTACTTTGGGGTTAGATTCAATTTGTGTGACTTGTCCAGGGATATTTATTTATTTATGTTTTTGTCACAATCGACGGATAACCTATCGATATGATGTCATGTCCTGTGGCCAAGGTATTAGGCTTAAATAAATGCAAGTCTATCTGCTTCCCTAGCCTCTGGACCGGAACATGACACTATCATTATGGCGGCACAAAATAGGTAAGGCGGTAAATCCCTACCTAAGTAAGTTGCTGGGCAGTAGTCTACCACTAGTGGTCTTATTGATCATGACCCATTTTACCTATGGTTAAAGGCTATTTTACATGTTGCAAGGCAGGAAAGCAGGTGGTCTATTCTACAACAGAAAATTTCCATTAAACACCCTTAGTAACGCTCAACTAGAGTTGCTATAAAAGTATAGATTCGCAATAACCATTCGTAGTTTAAGACTTCAATGCCTTCTTGGCTAGATCGAGAATCGCCGTTTTCACAGTGGTACTTGTATATTCATGAATTCAGGATTAAGTTTCCAGATTTGTAGTAGGAGAGCAATGGAAACAACTGACTAACCCGTTCCTCACCAAGCTAAGAATTTTTAAATATTATTTTACTATCGGCCTATAATGAAAATACTGTCTGGCAATGACCTCGTCGTTACATCGCCATATTTTTTTTTCATGAGCAAGTGGGTCACCTAATGGAAAGTGATCACCGCTGCCTACAGACATCCGAAACACCAGGAGAATTACATGAGTATGCTCTTTTCTTGAAGGTTCTTAAGGCATATTCAATTGAAAACACCATGATACTATAAACTGACGCAATGTCTGAATGTAGAACTCAGCAGAAATCAAACCAAACAACCCCACGGAACATTCTCCATGATAAATGCTGTAAAAAACACTAAGTGAACTAACATCTACTCTTCGCCAAATAATCTAGCCGATTGGTAATATACTTGTATTGTACATACCTTGATAATTATTAGAGTCGTTTTACTATATAGGGCTGATTTCACCAATCCTATTGAAAACTAAGATTAGTAAAACTAAGTTTAGTGTAAATGAGCTCGAACACCGGTTATGATCCCCTTCATAAGCTACTGCATCTTTTAAAATTGTCAATATGATTATCTCAACCCCATGATAACATACTTACCACGTCATACGCTTCAGCATTTTTTTAAAATTGTCAATATCATTATCTCAACCCCATGATAATATACTTACCATGTCAAATAGTTTAATAATAAAATATTTCCAAAATATTTGCACCCCGTTGGTCCGGGCTCCTTTGTAGAATAGACCATCTGCCTTCCTACCAGGCAGCTCATATAAGGCCAGAATATGCTTTTCGTCACTAACACCGTGACATAAGGCTTGGTGGTAGAGTTTCGCAGCGATTCCTCCGGATTAGTACCACCGCCTTACTTACCTTTCCCTGCCGCCATAACGTCAGTGCTTGCCGTTGACGTGTTCAAGTTGGACCTCAGGTTGGCAACGCACTATTACCACCTTTGGTGTCTTTATGCGACGTGAGTTTCTTACCATCAGGAAATCCGTTTGCTTGTTTGCCTTCCAATATCATAAAAGAAAATTAACAAAATACTCAATTTCTTTCATAATAAAATTGACATGATTGACACTCTCGACAATTGACTAAACATTTTTTACGTTAATCGCGTTTAAAATCGACGGTCGAATCCAGCCTTAAAGTTTTTAAAACGGCAAAATTATATTTTTTCATCCAACTTCTGCAAGGCTGCAATTTGCACACCAGCTAGAGTTCTGTATTACTAAAATATACAGTACAACACAATTTACACAATTTACAAAAAACTTCAGAACTATGCTATCCACAAACGAGTTTTAACTAAAAATTTTATGATGTGTCTCCTGAATATTTTACTCAAGTTGAAGATAGTTTTTTTGCGAATCAGAATATCGTCTTGTTTAATTAAGTATATAAAACAAAACCTGTTTTGATCTTTATAAATATATATATCAGAATGAAGTAAGGTTAGCATCGGAATGATAATTTAAAACCTGCTATCGCAAAGTTAAAAATTTCGACGATTCTTTTAATGGTTTGAAAAGTAAATGTAAACAGCAGCCTATTCTGTTGGTTATTAGTTACTGCTAGAAGGGAGGACTAAGAGCTATTGTTACATCCGACTATCTGGCTTCCTCAGAAATTGGGATTTTTAACCGACTTCAAAATAAGGAGGAGGTTCTCAAATTGGCCGGTATTGTTTATATATACGTACACCGATTTTGCCGAGGTTTCTGAACCGTTTTACGTAATTCTTTTTTTTTTGTTTTATGCGTGATAGTTTAGACTTGGTTCCATAAAAATTTGATTATGGTAGGCCAATTCGTTTTTATTTTATGAGCATTTTTTTATCTACTTTCACCTATCCCACTGTCTATATCAGCAATAAATTAAAAAGTATTAAATAAAAATAATTACCTTAATAACCGACTTCAAATATAAAAGTAAGAAATAATTAAGATTTGACATTAAACATATACTACCTATTATGTGTATGTGCTATTTACTACTATTTTTATTTGAAGTCTAACAAACATCATCCACCTACATCACTTTTATTTAAATTCTTTATATCATTCTTCGTTAAGACTAATTATTTATAAAAGATGATGATGTAACTGGAAGATGCTTGCTAGAATGGTATTTTCATAAAAAAATCGATAGGATAGGGATATCGATATTTCAGAAAATCTTTCAGAAAATTCCTTTTGTGGGAATCGGGTTAGTTTGATAGGTCTTAGGATGCACTTATGCTTGGCAGAATAGGCTAGCAGTTAACATTATTATTTGAACCCTTAAAATGATGTGAACTTAACTTAATTATCATCCCAATGTCATCTACTTGACAGTTTCCAGATTTTAAAATATAATGATGGAGACTCGCGATATCTTTTAGAACGGCAGTTTTGTAATTGACCAATAGAAATAGTAAAAGATCCGTATCTACATTGACCTTTACCAGCTGTTAATAAAATGAAACATATTTTACAATAAACTAGCTGTTCCGGATAACTTAGTTCCATCAGTTCATTTTGTATGGGAAAAATATTACTTTTTCTAGTTTTCTCGCAATCGAGAGATAAAATAGTGTCCTGTGTTCATCTCCTAGTTCTAAGCTACCATTCTCACAAATTTTTATCCACCATATCGGTTCATTCATTCTTGAGTTATAAATAGTGCAACGAACACGACAAAAAAATTGATATATTAGAAATATTTTAATCATGTAAGTATATTAGAAATCATATGAAAAATTGATTTACTAAAAAATCCTGGACAGAATGTTTTAAATAAATAATGATTTTTCATTTTGTCCGACGTTTTTTTTTGAAGACAACCCTATGTTAATGTGTTCGCAATGTAACACCCCGTATGTTGATTTTTTTAGTATCCAACAAAGTGGAAGTAACTGGCATCAACATAGCTGCGTATTTTTGGCAACCCCGGTAAATGATAGCAACCCAACTTCTGAATATTATAAACATTCAATACTTTAGGTCAGTATAAAGTTTTCTTTTTACCTTAAAAAAATATTATGTCCAAGATTTGTAAGACAACCCATTTTTAATATATTTTCTAGTAAGTATATAACATTTATCAAAAATATATTTCATCCTGTTATCAGTTCGGTGCAGATCGACTTACGTTTGGATCTTAGACTATAAAGTAATATTTAAAATATTCCTTTGCGAGAAGTGGATTAGGTTGAGGTTCGTTAGCTCTTAGTCTATTATATTAGTTCCGCTCTCACCGAATGTAATCGGAATAATTATTGACAATGACCATCGAGTTTGAAGTTTAGCTTTGTATGATAATTGTATCTAGTTTAATAACAAACTTCGTTGGCCACAATACCCTTAGATTGCGAATCTAGAGAGTGAAGTTTTCTTTTGTTTTACTATAATGGAAGGCAAATAAGCGTAATCATTCATATAATAAAATAGCAAAAAAACAAACTTGTACATTTTAATGAACTTTTTTAATTCGCTTCGCATTGTACTTTACTCGAGGCGAAACATCCCGGCCTCAGGTTGGCAACGCACCATTACCACCTTTGTTTTGTATCTAGGCTGTGTGTAATTCTTACCAGGAAATCTGTCTACTTGTTTGCCTTCCAATACCATAAAAAATGCAGGATATATATAATAAACGAGGGTTATTGAAATATTTGCCTGTCGGTTCACTTTTGACCCAAAAATTAACCTCCTTTTTACCGAATTTTGTGTAGTAGACTCTTACAGCGACCGTGGCGTTGGTTGTTTTGGTTTCTCTCTTAGAGGCCTCATCTAATAAGAACAAACACCAAGAGTCGTGGAGAGTCACCGAGTGCGCTAAATCGACGTGACAGCAAACACCCTTCCTGTTGGCGAAATTTTAGCAAAATTGCCAATTTTCAAGGTTTGGAACCATGGAAAATGGTACTATCTGAGGTCAGGAACATACCCTTAGACTTTATTGTCTATTATTTACCAGTGCAAGGCTCTTTTCGAAACTCAAGGAAAATTAATCTTAATTACAGAATAACAAATAATTAATAATAAAATAGGAAAAATAATTTAAACAACGAATTCAAAATGTGTTTTTTAGTAAAAAATAAAATTGCAATCAAACTGAACAAAAAATCCAGAAATATTTTTATGTGCCACCTCTGTTTATTGGACAGAAATTTTATTTTCCACCGTCCAATCACGTTCTGACAGTGACAAATTGGTGTATAATACTACGCATGGACGCTCCTTCAGAGTTTTTATACTTAGGCCCGCTTCCCACGGTGCGTGATATCGTGGCTGGTCGCAGATCAGCCCGCATAGACGCATGGTGAGAATGGCCTTATCAGTCGTAGTAGACATACATGCGCATAAGTTTTATTAGTAAGGTGGATTTCATCTATTTTTTTCATATTGTTTAAAGTTTAACTATTTTTTACTGCCATAATCTACACTCATAATAACTAAATACTTGACTGTTTGTTTGTATTGAATAGGCTCTGAAACTAGTAAACAGATTCAAAAATTCCTTTACGATTAGAAGCCGACGTTATCTTTGATGAACATGGGTGGTATTTGTTACTAGATAAAATAATTTTTGACAAAAGAAAACCGATTTCTAACAGTAAACTGAAAAACTTAACGTTAATAAAGAAATTAATCTCAATGATAGGAAACTTTACTAAAAAGCGAAAAATAAACTGCACCTAGACTATACACAAACGTAATGTATGTACATGTTAATCATTAGGTATTAATACTTAACCTTCACTCAAACCTTAGTTATATTAATTACCTAGATATACGTGTATTTTGTATTCTACAAGTATACTACAACCAATATTACAAAATATTTTTTTTAATTCACAATAACAATAATAGCCTAAACCTATTACCTATGATTCTTTATACAATAGTATATGTATATGCTATCTATATGTCTGTTTGAAGCCGGTGCCAAGCGTAATAGTAATGCCGCAGAGTGCTGAAAGTATAATATGCTATGTATTTTTATTCCGTTTGTGCTTAGCACCGACTTCAAACGGACAGATAGATAGCATATACATAAAATATTAATATTGTACAAAGAATCACAGGCGATTTTTAGGCGTTTAGGCGATTATCGTTATTGTGAATTAAAAAATATATTTTGTAATATTGGTTGTAGTATACTTATAGAATACAAAATACATGTTTATCTAGGTAATTAATATAAGTAAGGTTTAAATGTAGGTTAAGTATTAATACTCAATGATTAACATGTACATACATTACTTTTGTGTATAGTCTAAGTGCAGTTTATTTTTCGCTTTTTAGTAAAGTTTTCTATCATTGAGCTTAATTTCTTTATTAACGTTAAGTTTTTTAGTTTACTGTTAGAAACCGTTTTTTTTTTGTCAAAAAATATTTTATTTTACGATTTTAAGTGACGAGTAGTAAGAATATCGTGAACATATTTTGTCTTTGATGCGCAATAATTAAACACATAATTCCGACGAACACCTTGCTCTTCGGCTTAATTTGATTCGTGACCGACTATCAAATATGTTGATTTTGATTTTAAGTTGTGCAGTTACAGTTCACAAGTTACAGGGAACTACTATATTAGAAAAAGCTGTTATTGAAGTTATACTTCTTTTGGCGCGTTAGGAAAAATGATGAGGGTAAATTTTTACGATGCGCGCGCACACCGTCACGAAAAACCGACATGATGAAGTTAGCTATGAAGTTAGCTATAGATAACATTTTAGTTTTTAAAAAGTTTTTTTATCTTAATACGCCGAAGAAGTATAACTTCTAACGCGTACACACACACTTTTTTTGATCTAGGCAAGACTTTTTGACAAAGGACAGGTGTATGTTGTTCGGAGTCGTGTTAAAACTTTTGAAGAAATAGCGTTGTCTGACTTAGATTCAAACTATTTATTGAGTAGGCCGCACGACGAAAGAGCATTGCTAGAGATGACTCGATAACCGGAACACGTCATGAAGTTATGGCAGCAGGAATAGTTAAGGCGGTGGTACCAATCCGGGCGAGACGCTGCGACACTCTACCACCTAGTCAGGTGTCACGGTGTTACTGACGGTAAGCCTACGCGTGCCTTTTACTAGCTACCTGGGAGAAAGGCAGATGGTATATTTTACAAAGGAGCCCGGACCAATATGGAAACCAATGGGGAAATAAATAAATGGCACTTATAACTCATATGGGTGACAAATTTTAATTGATATACATGAATTAAGTCCAAATGCTGCGTAGCTACTGTAAACAGTCGAGGAGTTTCCTTAACTGTCCATCATCTTCATCATCATACTCCTAATGATATTCATAACCCATCTAATTGTAAATTTCTAATCAATAGAAATTAATCAAACCCAAACACAAGGTTACTGTTGTAAGCCGTTAAGGAATTCCCTTGACTGTCCTTCATCTTCATCATCAGACCCCTAATGATAGTCACAACCCAATTAGGTGTAAATTTCTAATAAATTGAAATAATTCAAACCCAAACACAAGGTAACTGCTGAAAACCGTTAAAGAGTTCCCTTGAATGTCCTTCGTCTTCATCATCAGACCCCCATTGATAGTCACAACTCAACTTGGTGTAAATTTCTAATAAATTGAAATAATTCAAACCCAAACACAAGGTAACTGCTGAAAACCGTTAAAGAGTTCCCTTGAATGTCCTTCGTCTTCATCATCAGACCCCTAATGACAATTACAACCCATCTAGTTATAAATTTCTCATTAATACAAATTATTCAAACCCAAACACAAGGTAACTGCGATAAACTGTTGAGGAGTTCCCTCAACTGTCTTTTGGCTCCATCATCAGATCGACTCCAGACTTTCTTGAAATTGTAGGGATTTGAAATACTTATTCAAAAAATAAACAAAAGCACAAGACGCCCTTACAATTTTTGAAATTTCCCCTCAATTTCTTAAGGATGACATCATCAGATCCTGATTTCCTTATCATGGTACCACCCTTGAAGTATCTCCTATCCAAAAAAAAAGTATCAAAATCGGTTCATAAATGACGAAGTTTTCCGCGAACACACAAAAAAATATATATACGGTCGAATTGAGAAACCTCCATTTTTCGAAGTCGGTTAAAAAGGGGATCCCTACTAAAACTTCAATAATGAAACACAAGGTAAAAAAAAATTGCTGTAAAATGTCTTTCATCGCATGCGCTGCGGAAACTATTAATTATATGACAAAAATATATTCCACAATATTAAAGAACGTATTAGTATCAAAAAAAGTTTGATACACCATATATCTAGCTATTATAGTTACGGAAATATACCTACTTTAGTACATTTTAAAAGTTAAAAGATAGTGGGTCCATGTTCGGACCATGTTATCCATACCTTCATATTAATGTTTATCCAAAAAAATCATTTCATATTCAAGACTGTTTAAATTTCTTTAGATTACATTCTGAATTATTCAAATCAAACAATCCATTCGAAAGAAATTACGAAATCGAAAATTTCGTTCTAAACAAAATACCTACCAGCCTACACTCGAAAATTATTAAACGCGAAAGCGGTGTGCGACGACCGCGACACCGCGTGAGTTTACATCATACTAGCAGCTTGTATAACTTTGTAAATTGTTTCCCAAACTGGTACTATTATTGTCATTTCTTAAAACTTTTTTTCATTGCCTTCAAAAAAGGAGGTGGTCAAATATCGACTTCTATTTTTCATGTATTCTATAGTTTACTAGCGGCCCAGTACGTGCTTCGCTACGTATATGACCGCTAGAAATAGGTATATTTAGAGGTAAATGATATTACCGCATGAATGACATAACACAACAAAACAAAAAAGAAAAACAACTGAAAAAGTTTCAATATGTCAGCACAATCCAATTTGACTGAACAATGCTCATTAGCTAAATGATCCGTCATTTATTGAATTTATTTGTTATAAAAAATGTAATAAATGAAGAACTGCTCCACCGATTTCATGCAAACTTCAAATAAATCATCTACTAAATAGTACTAATAAAACCTAAACGTTTGGGAGCCCGTTCTTGAGTTTTAAAATTACAACGAAAAGTGGCATTGATTTTTATATATACAGTCGTGGTCAACTAATAGGGACACTCTTTGGTTAAACCGAATTGTGAATTTATTTTTTATTTTCCGACGAGTCTAAACCATATTCCATATCTCTTACATGTAAGAATAATTAGTCATTTATGTGCCCGATTATACAAACAATAACAACTTCTTAAACATTAAACCTCTTTACA
>NJDC01006426.1:10240-25019 GCA_002245475.1 Calephelis virginiensis | reverse complement strand
TAGATTGACCATAATATCATATATATATATATATCAAAAATTGTTATGCTGTTGCCTATAATTGTTGTCTACAAATTGAATAGATTTATTAAATAAATTTAATAAAAGACTGTAGAAATGCAAATAAATTTCAGTTAAATAATTCTCATCTTAATTCAGAATTTTCGAGAACCATTGGACATGGTTTTAACTTAAAAAGAAAAAGGAGGCTAATTTGGCCAACTTATCTCCAACTATTGATTCTACAAATTTTTCAGCTCCTTTCTTCTTACAACAGAAAGCGAAAATGAGCAAACATTTTTAAAATCACATTTTCTATGTCATGTGTTAAAAAGCTCATGACATGTCTTGCAAAATTATTCACAATAAGTGCATTTTTTTAACTAATCAGGCGTTAAATATTTCATATTTGAGAATAAGGAATGATTTACAGTACTACTATTTAAATTATGCGCTTCGTCTTTACACTTTATACTTCAATTTTTAAATTGGTTGACCTAATCTAAATTTAAGTGAAATGATTAATTATGTGTAATAACAACTCTATATAGATATGTTAAAAATACTTTCAAATTTCCGAAGCTTGACGAATATAGCTGAAGCGCTTAATTTAAATAGTACTACTGAACACCAAAGTTTGCGTTGGTGTTGTCAGCACTCAATGCAGATACGTTATGAAAGGATATTTTTTGTTGCTTTGATGACTCTTGAACTGCTTCAAACAGTCAATCAGCAGATTTATTACTATTTTTATAAAAAATCTAAAAATTTTTTGCAATATCATTTCTGGCCGTAAAGTGTTGTAGATGTCACTAACGGAAACAGTTTATTTTTTATTAGAGGTATCTGTTTATATGCAGGTATAATAAGTATCTGTATTAATATCATCTAATACATTTTGTTCTTGGGCTCTTTGAATAAGGACCCAAGGCCTCTGTTACTAGGGCTTCCACTTTTAATCTAGCCAGACGAATTGTTGTAGACACATACTCACACACATACACACACACAGACTCACAAACACACAAGTTCCTGAAAGGGCAGAATGTACTTGAAATTGCTGACAACGTGTTCAATAACGGAGATTAAAAATCAAATTTTTATTGAATGTTATTTTGATAACAGACGTTAATAACAGGGTTATATTTATATTATCTATGATTATAATATTACTAGCGTTTAAGATAAAATTAACATGATAATCTCTACAATTTTATTGAACACTATACAGCTTTGCTAGCAACTACGTTTAAATAGTGTTCATTTTTCAGATTTCTTGAAATGACTTTATCCCTTGAATATATGCTTAATATGGCCTCAAATCCATCGTGTCTCTACCCCCCTTTTCACACTTCACACTTTGAATTTTACACCTTAATCAAACTATTTGTGTAGGTCGTTTTATTTTTCTTATACCAGATTAGATTTCAGTGAATAAGAGACAACCGTGGCCGAAAGGTACCTTAGATCACAGGAGCGTCACTACCGGCTACCCTACCCTCCATACCAGAACATAGCAGTGTCAATATAGCGGTAAGATTAGGAAAGACGAGGGGGGGGGGAGGAAATACCCAGGCAAGTTGCTGCACTGCAGACAATAATGTATAATGGTATAATAATAAATCATGAACACATTTTTCACGTCAAGACTTACAGTTTGATTAAGGTGTTGCTTCCCCGTGTTGGTCCGGGCTTCTTTGCAGAATAGACCATTTGCCTTCTTGCCAGGCAGCTCTTAAAAGGCGAGCATAGGCTTACCGTCACTAACACCGTGACATCTGACTAGGTGGTAGAGTTTCACAGCGACTCGCCCGGATTGGTACCACCGCCATACCTACTCCTGTCGCCATAACGTCAGTGCTTTCCGTTGACGTGTTCCGGTTCGGAGGATAAGGAAGCCGGCAAACTAACTTTTACTTGAGATCTAACATCCCGGCTTTAGGTTGGCAACGCACCATTAGCACCTTTGGTGTCTCTAGGCAGCGTGAATTTCTTACCATCAGGAAATCCGTCTGCTTGTTTGCCTTCCAATGCCATAAAAATAATAAAAAAGTAATAAAAATAATAATAATAATAAAGTGTAAAATTGACTAAGTTAGGACTTGTAGAGTTGAGTGTAAATTTAATAGCTTGGCTTTACATGACATATGATTATTTTTTGACAGTCCAAACAACGTTTTGCATGATAATATTTTTGAAGGGGTAATATTAACCAGATGTTAACATTTTCAACAACCACAACAATTAAGAATAGATTTTACGTCATTTTTTTAAGAACGGAGATACCAATCTCGGCAGGCTGCCGAACATCACCTAGCTTTGAGTATTAAACTAAATATACCTAGAGACACCTAGATAAGACTAATTGATTATTATAGCATAAGTACCATTTGAAAGCGATTGGGTCGTCACATATCAACGCTGAGAAAATTTGGATTAAAGAAAAAAATGTTTTTTTAAATACCAACAAATGTAGTTTATAATATTAGTGTGGATTAATAAATGATACTAAAACTAAAGTTGATCGCGTTTGGTGTATTTGCTTAGGTATAAAATAATTAAGAGGACGTCGTCGTCCTGACCTCTCAAGCATAGCCAAATTGCCCTCGAACGTCGTATTACGTCCTAATTGCCAAGTTTTAGGTGAAAATTTAAATGAAAATGCAATTTAAATTTAAGCTACATTTTAGTAAAAGATTTTCGTGTGATTTTCCGAAAACGTATAAATTACACCTTTATTTGAACTGTGCTGTTAAAGTTTTAAGTATCTTATAAATAAAAACTATGAATAAACGTAAGCTAAAATATCTACTTCAAGCTTTTTGATTGGAATAAAATGTGAGTTATCCGCGTGTTGTTCCGGGCTCCTTTGCAGAATAGACTAACTGTCACTACTACCGTGACTCGCCTAGATTTGTATTTGCCGTCAGTGCTTGCCGTTGATGTATTCCGGTTCGGAGGGTAAGAAAGCTGGTAAACTAGTTTTTGCTGGAGGTCTAACATCCCGGCCTCAAGTTGGCAACGCACCATTACTGCTTTTGATGTCTCTAGACGGCGTAAATTTCTGAACATTAGGGAATCCGTCTGTTTGTTTGCATAAATAGTTTAAATATTAGAAAATATCATAAAAAAGGTTTTCTTTTTAGAATAATACATAATAATAAAAAAGTATCTTCACGCCCATATCCCCGCAGAAGTAGGCAGAGGCGCAATTAGGGCACCCACGACTAGCCGAAGACATTAAGTCCCACAATGTGATAGGTGGCAAGCCTATCGCCAACCGGGCACATATCTAATCCTAACTTCTTTTTTTATTAGAAAATAGGGAAACCTAAATTTTCTTTTTGTTGCCCGACCCGGGATTCGAACCCGTTACCTCATGCAGTCAAGTCCAACACCTGAACCGCTAGACCACAGTGGCGGGAGATATATATACATAATAATAAGCACAATAAATAATAATAATAACCTGTTTTTTATGTTTATATTTTTAATATTTTTTTTTATATTAAATGTATAGACGTAGAAAATAAGAGGCATTGAAAATAAATGATAATAACACCGACCGCACCATAAGGAATACCATAAAATCCACAAAACCTTTTACTTCATAGACATCGCCGAATACACGCAACCTGAAACAAAAACACACAGAAAAGATACAAAAATACACACATTTAGCAGACGAAATTAAACAAATGTGAAAATAAAAGCAAAGTTTAAATAAATAATAAAAGCAAATTTACTAATCTCTGTTAAAATATACCTGCACTACACAACCAATACACGACAAACATTCAAAGAGATACCTTCTGTTACGATTTGGGGACCCTCAAGAAAAGCGCCTATTCATTTTTAACAAAGTGCAAAAAAATTAAGAGGTTCTCAATTCAGCCGATATATTTTTTTATGAATGTACACCGATTTCTCCGAGGTTTCTTAATCGATTTACGTTTTTTTTTTGTTTATGCAGAATAGTATCGAATTGGTCCCATAAAATTAAAACTATTATTAAATCTTTATTATTTTTTACTTTTTAGTTTAGAAGTAGGTTTTTGTTAACGTAGTTCTTTTTTATTAAAAAGACAGCAGCGTCACTGTGAGACACTTGATGTTACAGCTGTCCGTGAGCAACAGAGACCACTTTCTATCGGTTAAAAAATCTGCTCGTTTGCTAACTATTCCACAAAAAAACTATAAATGCCCTGATGATGCTGTAGTGAAACTGGTTGGCTAAAGAGTAACAAAAAGTATTAAATAAAGTGTATAGTAGATAAGTACAAGTGTTTACTAAAAAAACGTGTGTATACAATGGAATTCCACTAATGCCGACTATAGCAAGTATAGATTCTAAAAAAATATAAAGTTGTAGAAGAGTCCAGTACACCAACGCACCTTTAGCATTTATGGCGTCTATTGTCTTACTGTCTTATTAAGTACTGTAGTATTTACCTATTAATAAGACAGTTAAACTACAAGTAAGAAATAGTTCTGACTTACAGAAGACGCACTGTAGTACAAAGTGCAATCAAACTTGAATCTTACGATGTGAAGCATAAGCCCTGCTCAGAGCGAGTAGATCAATGCAGAGCCACAACCAGCGCACTCACGACTAACCGAAGACATTAAGTCCCACAATGTGATAGGTGGCAAGCCTATCGCCTACCGGACACATATCCAATCCCGAGCAAATTTTTTTTTATTAGAAAATTGGAAATACCTCATTTTCTTATTGTTGCACGACCCGGGATTAGAACCCGGGACCTCATGAAGCTTAGTTCAACACCTGTACCGCTAGACCACAGAGAAACTAACGCATGACAGTTGAAATTTAACCTTAAAAAATAACTAAAGTTTAAGGGCTCATTTAGCGCTGGGCGAAGCTAAAATAATATTACGTTATGACGTTATATATGTATTTTGCTACTCACTGACTTTGACGTCAGACTCTTCAAGAGGTACTCCGCCTTAATCTATGTGAACTTCTGCGTGAAAATTTTAAACCAACACGCATTAATCTCAGTTAACGTCTTTGGCATACATTAGCAACTTGTATTTCTCATTTAGGAATCCGTTGGCTCTTTTGGCTATAATGTTTTTTTACGTAAAAGTTACAAGCACACGGCCTCCTGATTAAGAGATCTAACCGTGGTCTATGGACACCGTAGATGTTGATACCGAGCCGAAACATGAAAGACATTATGGCGGCAGGAATAGGTATGTATATGTGCTCGCCTCTTACAAGTTGTCTGCTTAGCGGATCCGCACCAATACGGGAATACCGTTAAAAATGTTTATTTTTATTTTATTTCTTTAAGTTTGCTTATTCTTATTTTATTACGTTTTTGTATATGTTATAAGAGAGTTGTTATGTGGGCATGTCTCTTGATGAGAAGAGATAAACGTCGTCTATATCCCATAGATCAATATATCATTGACGAGTCCTGAGGCTACGTACAGAAGACGCACTGATGAACAAAACGCAATCAAGACCGACTTACTTAAAGACATACGAATGCCAATCAGTTAACTTGAAGGTTTAGGTAATCATCACGACTTATAGCCAGTAAGAGTTCTTAATTCTGATTATGAAGTAAGACTCTCCAAGAACTATGCCGCCTGAATCTACGTACGCTCTGAAGTGAACAGTGCTACGGTGCCAGTTATCAAAAAATTAAAAATTTTCAATTAACACCTTTTTGTAATACGACTAAAATAGATAAGTAGCGTTACTCTTGAATCTCGATAAGTGCAATATTGGAAATTGAAATGGGATCTGTCACTTTAGGTACTCTTGAACACAATACTGGCAAATTTTTAAAGTTTAATACTAAACAATAGATGATTTTGTCCGATTCATTGAATTTTGTTGTAACTAAATGTTAATCATCGGTTATTACTGTGTTCCAAAGTACCTAAAATGACAAATCTGATTCAGATTTCCAATTTGCATGAAATCGATATTCGAAAGTAACCCTAATGGTGTACCTCTTTATCAATTTTTAACCATCAACTAATACGGTTAAGTTGAAAACTGAAGTATTAAATAAATAAATCCCTTATCTGTCTGATAGTTTGGAAAAAAGCAAATATTGCAACATTCGGATACAACGTGTTACAATCTTTAATTGTTATTTTGGGTGGCCGCCCGGTTGGACCGACATCACCTAACCGTTCTAAAAATAGCACTGTCGTACTAAAAGCCGAATGAAATGTTCAACTACAAAGCGAGGGTTTATAAAATGGACACGAGTGACGAGAATTACGAAATTCATTCTATATTTGAATTTGTGTGAAATTCACGGTTTTAAAAGTCCATACCACAAAATGAAGGCAGGTAACACAGCTTATATTTTATATGACAAATCATGTATGAACTTTTGAAACTGAAAAAAAAATTACACTTTATATTATGAAAAAAAATTGTATAGAATTTTGGAACTGACCAAAAATATACAGTTTATATAAAAAAATAGCAGTTCTTTCGAAATTCGTCCAACCTGTTCAGTTTGTTTGGGAAAAATTAAATGATGTTTTTACCATTTCCTCGCAATCGAACGGGACAAACAGTATCCTATATCCGTCTCCTGATTCTAACCTACCTTCCTATCAATTTTCAGCTAAATCGGTTCAGCCGTTCTTGAGTTATAGTGTTTCCACTTTACTTACATAAATTACCACTTTCTTTACATAAATTTATACTGATGTATAAACTTTTGCAACTGACCAATGTTACAAATTATGATGGATATCCAAATGGTAAAAATACAAGTGATCCCTTAACACTACATGTATTAATGATGCGTGTCCACTCTTTTCTTAGTATATTAAGCTTTAGTAAACTTAGCTGCTATCTTACCTTTCAAACCAGACCATGACAGTGATAGGTACAGACAACATGGTGGAAGGTACAGATAAGACAAGTCGTTATTGTCTGTAAACTAGTACAACTGCCACCTAAATCTACCGGACTTGTCTGAAGTTCAAAGACCCTAGTTACATAGGTTTTGTTGGGGGTTTATTGAAAATTTACCATCGCCTTACCTATTCCATAACGTCAGTACTTGTTCTTGGCGTGTTCCCTATTAGTGCATAGGCCGAACGTCCCGGCCTAAGGTTGGCAGCGCATGCAGCGTGAATTTCTGATCGTCAAGAAATCCGTTTGCTTGTTTGCCATCCAATATCATAAAAATATATTTAGTTTAAAAAAAAAAGTTTTAAGATTTTTAAAAATAGAAAAATCAAAATTCCAAGTCTACACCAACACCGGACAACTAGATCATAGAGGCGATATTAATATTTTTAAAATAAATATACCCGGACAAGTCACACAAATTGAATCTAACCCCAAAGTAAGCAAATTACATGCTTGTGTTTTGAGTGTTAACGTAGAAACAAACTGAGCCAACGTATGCTACGTATACGATGCATGATGAAGTCCAGTTTCGTGTGGCACCCATGAATCATTTTAATACGATGATGAAAACATTGGATCCCTTTTTACGAAAATTGAGCGGACGCAGGAGCATAAAATTTGGTTTTAGTTTATGTGTTATGTGTTACACACTTATAGTTTGTGTGTAGGAGAAGTGCAGAACGCTAATATTTTTCAATAATAATGCTTATAAATATAAGCTTATAAAATTTATTGGCTGGAAGAGGATAAATTAAACCCTTATATATTTGATTCAATCCGGTGACAAAAATAACTTATTTATCACAAGCTCCACACTCCCAAGGTAATAAGTGGATATGAAATATCGGCTGGTATTCATTTGAACTGTTGTATGATTGGGAAAATCGAGGCAACGGAAAAATAAATTACATTGCGATACCTGCAAAATATTATTCCCCGGTGATATCGTGTAACTGAGATAGATACTTGAAATAGAGGCCTTTAAAACATTTTTTACAGAATTGGAAATATTGCAACGAATTTTCTGGTGGATAGATAGAGAAAGAAAAAAAAGAGTAGTGTGTTGTTTAGAGAGATTAAACTCAGTCAGATTACTGGTTCACGATTCCGATTATCATACAAATCGGAATACGACAGCATCTTATATACAAAAACATAGTTTTGATAAAAAGGCAAATTGCTTTTGCTAGATTTTCTTAGTGCATACCTGTCTATATTTTGTGGAGTAACCTATCAATTTTTTTCTTTCTTTTTCATGTTTCTCTGTCTGTCTCTCTCTATTTTTTTTTTATTTTTTTTTTATTTTTTTTCATGTTTCTCTCTCTGTCTCTCTCTATAAGAGAGATAAAGATAGAGATTACTAGAGATTGAGAGAGAGAGGAGAGGGGGAGAGAGAACTTCGTTCCATCCGGGTGTCCCTTGACACCTCTCAACTTTTTTATTTTATTCTTTTACGACAGGCTGAGATCTTCGGGCATAGTGCCTCTTCTTTCATTAAAAATCCTTTTTTTTAATATTTTATCTGTTTCATTCATTTTGAAATATTTTTAAGTCGTCATAGTAAATCAGGTTATGGCCTTACATAAGCTATGGCATCCTGATACAGTTTACGTACTAATTTGTTCATGAATAATTCAAGTGTGCATTTCAAACTGAACAAAATATTGCCAAAATTTACTAATTACTAAACATGTACTCACACAAATTACACAGATACGAGTAGCTTCTTTGCCACAAATCTTAACGCTAGACAAGGCGGCTAGCATTTTTTTTGAACAGGAAACACGAACGGAAAATAAATAGCAACGACATCAATGTAAAAGTGTATTTCCCTCCAGCGTCACGAAAACATTTTTAACCGACTCAAAAAAGGAGGAGGCTCTCATTTCAACTGTATGTCTTTTATGTTTGTTACGTAATAACTTGGCAAATAGTTAACCAATTTTGATGGTTAATTTTTAGAAAGACAGGTCATTATTTCTAGAATTCAATAATAAGGTTGTCAATATAAGTGAAAAATGTACTCGTATGCATTATTAAGTGTAACTCAAAAACTACTAGTCGAATGTTGATAGTATTTATGAGGGACCATTTCAGAAACCAATTGCTATATTTTGAATAAAGATTTAACAAATCGTGACTTTTTACCTAATTAAATAGCCACCAACTATTTCGGTTTTTGCAGTTCTACTCCGCTCAAACATTTAGTTTCAATTCAGTGTATAAGAAGCGGGGACTCCTAAATTTGTTTTTTTTTGTACAGAAATTGTAAAACGAACACCGATTCATTCCATCAATAAGTTTTTATTGTTTTAGCATCATCAGGGCTTTGAAACTAAAGATAACGAAGACTGTTTTAATTTAACGTTCAACGTTTGGACATCCAACCAAATAAGTATTTAACGTAAAATATATAGTGGATAATTTTTAACGTTTGTCAACAAACGGTAATGGTGGTAATTTTGTTGCTCACTAAACAAATTTTAGGTTATCGTTAACTTCTTTCAACGAAAGTTAGAAAGAGACATAACACTGTGCTATCAGATTAGTCTGTACACGCCATTTCTACAGACGTTTAATCTATCACTCGGAAAACGTCGATTAAAAACATCACAATTTGACATGTCCGGACTAATCTGACATGTTCCATCTCTTGTGTTTTTGTTTCATTTAAAAAAGATAGCATGCATCTAAAATAAGTTTACTTTGTGAAAAGCAGAATCACCACTGTTGGCTTCATGCAAACGCTTATCACCTTCTTGCACGTTAGGTTATTCGTCAGTCAATATAGTGAGGTATCCCACGAAGCATAACCATTTTTAAGCGCACCTAATGAAGCACAACTAAATTACTTCTCAAAGCCCTTTTATTTGTAATTTACGACTGTGAAACCTTAACAAGAAAAATACTATAGAAAGCATTGGATAAAATCAGAAATGGCATTCGAAGAAATTCTAGTGTCTCATACATAAAACAGCCTCACAAACAAGGCGAAGTTCTAATGCAAGATCCTGTATAACTCGCCGTAGTTCACAAAGTTTATGGCGTACATTTTATTGTATGTGGAAGTTCAGACATGTTGAGCTCCCTTTGTGAGCTTAGTATGTAATACGATTACCAGCGCTTTAGCATTTCACGCATATTGTAGCCTTTGTCGCAAAATACTTTGGGACTTGTATTAAATTTGCGGACAATGCAGAGGTAGTTTTGGTGGACAGGAATGGATCATTTGATTGTTTGACTATTTGGCGTACTAATTGATATGAAAATCTTTTCGTGGTAGGTAGGGGAAAATTCAAGTTATTTACCCCCGACGGTGTGCATATGTGTGTCTGTCTGTGACATAATAACTTTTGAATGGATGGACCAATTTAGATGTGGATTTTTTATTGAAAGCTTGTGTCATTGAAATGGTTCTACATGTAGGTTTCGTAGGGGTCTATTAAAAAATCTATTTTTAGGATTATTTTATTGCCTTTCATTACATTGTACATTTATGTTAATTGCATGGTCTCTGGCTCAATGCAGGTTAAAGCACACCAACATTTTTTTAAATTTTATTATTAAAACAACATTGCCATGGGTTGGTAAAGTGTGCGGCTGGCGATAGCTTTTTCACCTATCACATTGTGACTAAGTACCTTTTCGGGGATATGGGCGTGAAGATACTTATTTACTTTTAGCAGACAGGAGTAGATCATATATTCATTAGACCGTTAGACTATTGAGCGTGCAATATTAATTAATATATCGGTTTTTTCGTTAGTTGGTTGGCTTCATAAAAGAGTTTCTCAGATCGACTGTATTGATTTTTTTTGTATGTTTATTACACGATTACATTACCGATTTTAATGGTTCTTTTTTAGAAATATAGCTCATGATTTAATTATTTTAGAAGAGAAAAATAGACACTAAGATGGATAGATGGCATAACTCCCGCTCACGGACCATAAGTGGAATTGGAGTGTAGGAATATTTATGATAAATCCGTTGCCAAACGTTCAGAAATGAATATGCTCTTTTCTTGAAGGTAACCAAAGTTTAATAATCTCTTAAGATTTCTGGATCATTCAAACGACTGATCGATCATTCTAAATTCAATATTTTCATCGTCGGCAATTTTGAACCGCATCCAAAACCCCCTCTGGCTTCTCAATTCGACTATGTTAGTTACTCAATATTCCGGTCAATGATGAAAGATTTTGATTCTTGCTATAAAGGTAGGTTTAATTTAGAATCCGATAAAAAATGTATCAAGATCCAACGATTAGTTTTTGGGTATTTTCAAAAGAAAGAAGCACACGACACTCGACAGATCTTGAAATAATCCTATCCTATCCTATTAATATTATAAATGCGAAAGTTTGTATGTATGGATGTTTGTTACTCTTTCACGCTCGAATGGCTGAACGGATTTGTCTGAAATTTGGAACACGAATAGATCGTGACTTGGATTAACATATAGGCTACTTTTTATCTCATTCACACAATGGGTTCCTTTGAAAACGCGGGCGAAGCCGCAGGCACCAGCTAGTTAATATTATAAATAAAGTTTGTAAGTATGTATGTATGGATGTTTGTTACTCTTTCACGCTCGAATGGCTGAACGGATTTGTCTGAAATTTGGAAGACAGATAGATTGTGACCTGGATTAACACATAGGCATTTTAAATCCCGATCGCACACCGGGTTTCTGTGAAAACGCGGGCGAAGCCGCAGGTAGCAGCTAGTAATTTATATAAAACCATTACGAAGTGCGACGTGGCAATGAAATTTCACTACGGTTAGATGTATATCTATAATGTGTATACAATTGAAGCCCCATTTCGCGTGGGAATATATGCTATATATTCAAATGCTAGAATTACATTTTCCTGAATTTTTACTTGCCTTAATTTTGTTGACCATTATATACTTGTGACATACTCTTCTTCCCCCTAACATTAGTTTCTATAATGATGCGAGTGCCATAGGTATTGTTATCCATTTTATTAATTGCAATAATATTATTCAACAGAATATTTAAATGCCTTACGAAAATTTGTATTTGCATTAAATAAAATGTAAACTGTTCTAAATGTATCACAGTACGATTATCCATTGCTAATAAATATATGACAGTATGATTACATATTACAGTTGTTTTTATTTCTAATATATATTAATCTAGCACCTCTTTACGGCCAAAGTCGCTTCCGTTCAAATTTAAGTTGCAGCGAAAGGACGAAAACAACTCTTTAATTTTGTCCATACAAACTGCTAGTAGCTGCTAATGTCAAGCGATACGAAATTCGTCGAGACGGCTAGTTATTTATATAAATTACAGTGAACAAAAACATAGCTGTTGTATTGGTAAGACACATCGATGATCTATTTCTATAGATGTATTATCGCCCCTGTGGTCTAGCGGTTCAGTTGTTGGACTTGACTGCATGAGGTCCCGGGTTCGAATCCCGGGTCGGGCAACAAAAAAAATTGGGGTTTTCCAATTTTCTAATAAAAAAAAATGTTGCTCGGTATAGGATATGTGCCCGGTTGGCGATAGGCTTGCCACCTATCATATTGTGGGACTTAGTATCTTCGGCTAGTCGTGGGTACCCTGGTTGTGCCTCTGCTTATCTCTTCGTGGATATGGGCGTGAAGATACTTTTTTTTTAATTCATCCTTCGGCTGGTAGAACAGTCTAGAAGGTTGAAGGTTGATTCAACTTTTTGCCAGAGCAACTGCAACTGCTTACTTTATGCCATTTATACCTGTTCTTAGAATGTCTGTGCGCGAAAATATCGTGTTTCTATTTGAAGGTGTTTCTAACTGACAAGCTTAGAAATGAAGCTAGACTATTTGTATTTAGATTAGGAATAAATTTAAGAAACGCCCAGAATCACAGAAATATTTCACAGATGCTTATAGGCTCATACACACCATAGATGTTACGGGTGCTTCACGTGTACGCTTACGTGCGCGTATGTTTGTGCGTTTGAATGTCTTATGTGTCTATCTATGGCGTATATAATCTTCATAATTTTTTAACTGACGGACTGATTTTAATGCGGTTTTTTTGAATGCTGACATGAAAGAGATGTTTCTTATCTTTAATTCTTCTTTACTTAATATTTCTTTTTTTTTTATTTTTATTAATGTTTCTTTCCTTTAATAATATTATACACTTATATGAAACGGGTTATTATTATAATATATTTCCAGGATCGACTTATTAAAGTTGATATTTTTAGTTTCCAAGTAAACAACTTGGAGTACTCACACGAAAATTGGGTTGCACTCGAAAATACGACGTGGCTTTTGCGTTGGAGTAATCTGAAATTTTATTATGGCCACTGCAGATGTAGCCGACGAAGCATTCGAAATGTGATTTTGTCCTAATGCTTTGAACCTTAAACCTTACTTTAAAGTGATAAAATAAAAAAAAAACAAAGTAACTGTTAACATTTTTAATTATTTATACGGGATGCTCACGATCTCTTTTTATTTGAGTATCCCGTATAAATAATTAAAAATGTTATTAATACGCTACAATTTAAGTTTAAAATCTAAAATAACTATTATTTTTTAGCTTTATTTTATATGAAATAGCATAAAAATAAAATCACGCTCGTGAAGTAGGTAGATAAATACAACCAGGGGGCTGATTATGTAACTCAGTTGCCCACTCAAAATGGAAAAGTGTTCATCAAATTGCTGTCAAATGACGTGTTTGGTATTTGCTGTCTCCTTTGTATTTCTGTTGGTCACTGGAGATAGCAAATATACTTTAATCACGTCATTTGACGGCTATTTGATGTACATTTTTTCATTTTGAGTTGGCCACTGAGATACATAATCAGCCCCCAGGGCACGTATGACTATCAGAAGAAAATGTCACAATGTGACAGGTGGCAAACCTATCGGCACTCGGGCATATACCTAATCCCGGGCAACGTTGTTTTTTTCTTTCTTTCTTTCTTTAATTCTTTATTGTACACAAAAAAGTAAAAAAAGTAAATATGTAAAATTATACAAAAGGCGAACTTATCTCTAAAAGATATTTCTTCCAGCAAACCCAAAATAAAGAGAATGCATGAAGGAAATGTAGAACATACAGTGCACAATACAAAAACTTACTGTACAAAAAACAAACACAAACTAAATTACTAATCATGACTAAAGTGCCAACATGCTAATTAATTGCCACCCAAAACGCTCCATTACTGCCTTCTTAAAAACTGTTAATGATCGAATACTCTGTTAATGTTAACTGTTAATTTCATAAGGCAATAAATTCCAGAGTTTCACAGCATTAAAAGTAAAAGAACGGTTATACGACTTAGTGGAACTACAAGGCAATCTCAAATTTTTTTTATCAGAAAATTAAAAAAAAATGTTTGCCCTACCTGGTGTTAAAAACATTAATTGTCTATAGTAGCTCTGTAAACCGACAATAGTGGCAACACCGCTATCGCTACGCTACCTACATATAAATATAGTGATCCATATCGGAAGCGTGCGTTACGTGTCGGATTGTGGAGCAGGAAGGACCTAATAGTTGTATATGCCAGTAAGCCTAAAATGTTGAGTTGTGATGATAATGTGAGTTAAATATATGTTTTAGATCATAATGTTTAATTTTCTGAGTCTTTAACACTTGGCATCGTTTTCGGTACCTCGTTAAGTAAAATATCGCCAAAGCCACGGAATAGGAAAGTCTATTTTACGATTTCGTGTTAGATACGCATCATTGGTTAATCATTTTGAAAATAATAATTTATAAAGCAACTAGCTGTTACCCGCGGCTTTGCCCGCGATATATTGAGATATAAGCTATCCTATCTCTCAAGTTGGATCGAACTGCACATTGTGTGCGAATTT
>NJDC01006426.1:0-10171 GCA_002245475.1 Calephelis virginiensis | reverse complement strand
ATTACTAATCATGACTAAAGTGCCAACATGCTAATTAATTGCCACCCAAAACGCTCCATTACTGCCTTCTTAAAAAATGTTAATGATCGAATACTCCGAATTTCATAAGGCAATGAATTCCAGAGTTTCACAGCATTAAAAGTAAAAGAATGGTTATACGACTTAGTGGAATTACAAGGCAATCTCAAATTTTTTTATCAGAAAATAAAAAAAAAATGTTTGCCCTACCTGGTGTTAAAAACATTAATTGTCTATAGTAGCTCTGTAAACCGACAATAGTGGCAACACCGCTATTGCTACGCTACCTACCTATAAATATAGTGATCCATATCGGAAGCGTGCGTTACGTGTCGGATTGTGGAGCAGGAAGGACCTAATATTTGTATATGCCAGTCTCTAAATAAGTTAAATATATGTTTTAGATCATAAACATGTTTCATTTTCTGAGTCTTTAACACTTGGCATCGTTTTCGGTACTTCCTTAAGTAAAATATCGCCAAAGTAACGGAATAGTAAAATCTATTTTACGATTTCGTGTTAGATACGCATCAATGGTTAATCATTTTGAAAATAATAATTTATAAAGCAACTAGCTGTTACCCGCGGCTTCGCCCGCGATAAATTGAGATGTAAGCTATCCTATCTCTCAAGTTGGATCGAACTGCACATGGTGTGCGAATTTTATTATAATCGGTTAAGTGGTTTAGGAGTCCATTGAGGACAAACATTGTGACACGAGATTTATATATGTATATTAGATTTACAAGAATGGCCCAACACCGGAGAACGTATTGTTGGACGACCTCCCACCCGGTAGAGTGACGATCTGGTCAAAGTCGCGGGGAGTCCCTGGATACAAGCGGCTGGTGACCGTGACTGTGGCGCTCTTTGGGAGAGGCCTGTGTCTAGCAATGGACGTCCTCCGGCTGATAATGATGATTATGAAAGCAATTTACATTACAAGCATTAGAAGCTTTCCTAGTTTTCGTAGTTTGAATCGCTTTCGCCGCTGTGTTATGCACCCACATATACAACACAACTGCAGCATGAATTATATCTGCTTCATATTCAACGGGATTGCAGGGATTCGTAACAATATTCTCACTTCGTTACTTCCAATTACAGTTTGCGGTAAAAAAAGGATTTAAAATAAACGAAAAGAGAAAATTGAGAATTGTCCCAATATCTGTCATTATTGTCTCTGTACAAATATCTCTCGTACTATTTCTGTAAATCCAACAAATAAGCATTAGGAATGGTAGCGTATTTGCTGTTTAATCTTGTTGTTGTAGATATCTAAGAGCAGTCGTGACTACTTTCTATTAGGTAGGATTTGTATGTGTTAGGTCTACAGATTATACCCCTGTTAGGTCAGCGAAAAACCACACAGATCTCCAGGAACGTGAGCGGCAGTGGCAACGCGCAGCTTTGGCAAATTTTACGGCAACTGTCAAATAATTAAATGTAAACATTGTTAGTATTTTTGTAATTAAAAACCAAAATAAAAAGTAACTGATACTTGTTGACTTCATTTGAGTGGAATTTATTGAATAGTATATCTGTAAATAAATAAATAAATAAATATCCCTGGACAAGTTACACAAATTGAATCTAACCCCAAAGTAAGCAAATTATATGCTTGTGTTATGGGTGTTAGTCAACGATTCTAATACATAGAAATACTCAAATATATACCAGGATAAATTTAATAAATACCCAGACACGGAAATGCAGACATCTAAATGTTCATCACACAAATGCCTGCCCCCGTCGGGAATCGAACCCGAGCCTCGTGGATGATCGGTGTAGTTAGGCGTGTACGCTAGCCGCTCACACATAAAATCACAAAAACCGTGTTGGAAAGTATTACACACACAATTAGTTTCCAACCACAAACAGTGATACAAGGCAATAAAGAAATTACTATTAGCCAATTAGTCCATCATCGACTTAATCGTTCCTCTGATTTTTTTCCTCCAATAAAATGTGCACTACAAATTTTGTCGCGAGATTTCAGAGACCATGGTGTGCCATCATGCCTTAAATTATAACATATAACATGTTAGCTGTCACTTCATTGTCGTACTACCATCCGCTTCGCACATAGCGAGAAAAGTGTATATAAATACTACGTAATAAGAGGCGGGACTTACATAGATACATAGCAAACTCGAATTTGTATAAAGTTTACTTGAAAAAGCCGTATAATTTGAAATTAAGTCTAAAGGCATTCAGTCTAAAAAAAACTAAGTCAGTCAGTCAGTTTAGTCTAAAATTAAGTCTAAAAAAAACCGTATAATTTGAAATTAAGTCTAAAGGCATTTAGATATAAGGCAACTAGTGTCATATAATTTGGGAGAATAAAAAACATAGCAAACTTATTTTTCCTATTTTTTAATATGAAAGTTGCACCAAACTGATAGCGAATAGACACCAAACTTGTTACAAGTGCATCGCTGTCCTGCGGCCCCGTAGGCCTACCTAGCACCTAAGTCTACCGCCTATCTTACCATCCGGACTGGAACATGGCAGAGTCATTATGGCGGCAAGAATAGGTAAGGCGATGGATCCCTTACGGGGAAAGTTGCTGCACAGCACTTTACCACCAGTAAAAATAGACGTGTGACCTCTTATACTGCCACGGTAAAGCAATTGCATAAGCAGGCACCAGTCACCGGATTGAGGCGCGAAGAGGGGGATTACACATGCGCAGTAACGCTGATACAACCAATGCCACCTAGAGGCGAGTTGCTGAACTAAAGAGACAAGCGTGATCAAAAAGTCATTAAAAGCTCTTATATTCATCGATAGATGGTAATGATAAATATCAGAACTTTGAATGATGATGAATGAATGTTAGGTGATTTTCGTTACGGAATTTTTGGATTCGGTCTCCAAGCTCACCACGACTAGCAGAAGACACTAAGTCCCACATTGTCATAGGTGGCAAGCCTATCGCCAACCGGGCACATATCCGATCGCGACCAACATTTTTTAATTAGAAAATTGGAAATACTGCTTTTTCTTTTTGTTGCCCGACCCGGGATTCGAACTTGGGACCTCATGAAATCAAGTCCAACACTTGGATCACTAGACCACCGAGGCGATATTATATAGCATAAATTATATCAAATATATTTGATAGCATAAATAAAATAAAGGACACACTGATGATATGGGCTAAAATCCATATTTCACACAACTTGCTTTGTTCGTTCGGTAACATTTATTTGTATTTATCCATTTATTCATTTAGTTGTTGGCCTCCAAAAATTGAGAACATTTTTACAAACTCACGGCTGTACGTGACGAAACATTAAATGACCATAAAATAGAAAAACTGTTTTAATCTTGGATGCTCTTTGTATTTTTATTTTTATTATCTTTTTTATTGTTTTTTTTAGTTGTCTATAAAATATAATTCATTTCAATTTTTTTTGATACTTCCAACGAAAGCTACGAGTATTTGTAATGTACCTAAAAACCATCAATAACAAATCCGCATTGAATTTGGCCCATTCGTTCAGAAATTATCATGCTAAAGATAAACTACCCCCACCAGACTCACACACATACGATTAGAAGCAAACGCAAGCATGCACACACACGCATACAGAGAGACACGTTATAGCATCTCTTATTTTCTATTAGGATTAAAATGTGGTTGCTAATTTTTAATAGCTCTCAGGTCGAAGCTTTTAAGACATTATGATATAACGTATTAAATTCAAAGATATAATAAAGCTGTAGGAAGGTTAATTCGGAACTTTATATATATTGAAATAAAAGGGGTCCAGGCCACGAAATCTAGGTATTAAGCAACAGAACTTATTTTCAGCATTTTAACTGTTGTCTATCTGTCATTTTCCGATTCACACCGAATCTACTGAATCGGTCGTTATGATATTTGGTTGGCAGATACAAATTATACCTAATTTAACACTTAATACACTTTCGTCACATTCAAAGATTGGATATTAAAATGAAGTTGATTTTATTATCTACAGCTAAAGTATTGGTTGAAACTGAGTAGTAGAGTGAGAGTGAGTCCTAAGTTATTTAAAAAGTAAATCAGTGGAATTCCACCAAGTGCATTCGATAAATATATAAATATCCCCTGACAACTTATACAAATCTAACCCCAAACTAAGCAAATTATATGTTTGTGTTATGGGTATACAAATAAATAAATAAATAAATACCAGAATATATTTAATAGACACCCAGATCCGGAAATGCAGATATCTAAATGTTCATCACACAAATGCTGCCCCCGCCTTTTTAGTAAGATGAATACGCTAGCCACTTGTTCAACGAGGCAGATGATCAGGAGCGTTATTATTATGAATAATCGAGACTATTAGTATACGAAGACCAACACCTGAAGAATGAAAAAATCCTAAATCAAAACAGAAGATAATTTTGATCACACTCAAAGACCTGTCAGAGTAAAGCCTTTTCGGAGACATACGCTTAAGGCGTAAACAATTTTGGACTATATTATATAATTATACTTCCGGATCAGCATGGGAAAAATACATACGTATTGTGATTCTGGATTCGTATACGGGATTCAAGAGACTTGCCCTAACGGAGTAGGCATAAATCATCGACTGGAAAATGCCAGGTCACTCTTGTCACTATCTACAAATAATGTCTTAGCGATTTGGTCATGGAAAGTCAACCCAAAGACCTACAACATCCACATTCGCATTGGTTAACGGCTTTGTTAATCTTTCTTTTGACATTCTTTTGGCACGACCGCACCAATAGAGCATGTCTTTATCCATTCTTATGGGAAATAAGTTTTGACGACATTACGAAAACATATTTTGAGACAAACTTTTAATAGTTTTGAGAAGTAATATTCAAGACGTATCTGACAAGCCAAAACACCATTTTTGTTCTGTCATCAGAACAGCTCTTTAATATAATAACTTTGCATTATATACCATTTGTCCGAATTGGTTTACTTGGAGTAGGAATAAATTCTACTTGCAAAATTCCATCCAGACAAATGTAAAGAAAAGAATTTAAAAATAAAACATAATTTTGATTAAACTCAAAGACTTGTCAGAGTTAAGCCTCTTCGCAGACGTTAGCTCAAGGCGCAGAATGCTCAAGCTATGTATTAATTTCTAATTGACTTGGCACGAAATCAAAGTGAATTACTTTTGCTCTATTTGCTCTTCCATTAACATACTCTAATTTGCATAATTTGCTTTTTGCGAACTCATAAAATATGGATGCTTGGAGGCAAAATGTTAGGTTGTTTGAAGGGCTTTTTATAATGTTTCATAGAAGGACCTCATTACATTGAGAGTGTCATGAGAAGTTAAACATTGATAGATATCGAGGAAGAAAAAACATAAGTGCATATAACGTTTTCGAAGAGTCACGCAAGATCGACGAGAAGATCTAAGATAAAGAAAGTAGAATTAGCAGACTTATAGTCAGATGGAAATCATAATAATTAAGAGAGCAGAAGAGAGAGAGAGAGAGAGAGAATGAGAGTATAGAAAGAAACTGAAAATTAGGAGCTCCAATTCGCAATACCCTAAACGGGTATATGTTTCTTTAATTTGTGTCAATAATCTGTAACATCTGTTTGTAACACGTGAGGTAGTAAATTTGATTTAATTTATGCCCGGTTCGTATAATCAACGAAACGTAATCCAAAAGTTTAACTATTCGAATTACAGCCAAAAGTAACGAAGCGTTACGTATGTTTAACGGGCAACCCTAGTCAGACATTTTGCATTTGGTACAAACAACTACCATCAGTAATCAAAACGACTCGAATATAGCAACCGGGCATTAAAGTGCTTGCCAGTAGCTCGTCCGGTTTGGACCAGATTACGTATTCCTATCGTCGTTTTCGAAATTATTATGCTTATTGCTGTATAGAAGGGTAACTGTATAA
The DNA here is from genome assembly GCA_002245475.1 of Calephelis virginiensis. Classification (NCBI taxonomy): domain Eukaryota; kingdom Metazoa; phylum Arthropoda; class Insecta; order Lepidoptera; family Riodinidae; genus Calephelis; species Calephelis virginiensis. The sequence goes on along the minus strand of NJDC01006426.1, from coordinate 4,248 downwards.
TATTAAAATATTACACGTGTTTTTTATATAGATTTTACAGAATTATACAGAAGACCAGATTACACAGAAGACCGAGGAGTATAATCGGCCATAATGTCTAGCGTTTATGGACTATGAGAAAGCCTTCGATTCGGTTGAGACATGGGCAGTGCTTCAGTCATTACAGCGGTGCCGCATCGACTATCGATACATCGAAGTGTTGAGGTGTTTGTACGAAAAAGCCATTATGTCGGTCTGATTACAGGATCAGAGTTTGAAACCGATCCAGTTGCAGAAAGCTGTGACACAGTGAGACGTTATTTCTCCGAAACTGTTCACTGCTGCACTGGAAGATGTCTTCAAGCTTCTGGACTGGAAAAGACTCGGCATCATATCACTCACCTTCGATTCATATACGATATTGTGGTCATAGCGGAATCGCTGGAAGACTTGAGCAAGATGCTGGGTGACCTTGATAGAGTTTCCCAACAGGTGGGTCTTACAATAAACTTGAACAGAACGAAAGTTATGTCCAATGTTCATATTGCACATATACCAGTTCAAGTTGGGAACTCAATTCTTGAAGATGTTGATCAGTATATATACCTAGGTCAAGCTCTTCAGTTAGGTAAATCTTCAACTTCAAGAAAGAGGTCGACCGGCGAATCTAACTCTGATGGGCAGCGTTCGGGAAGCTAAAGTGTATCTTCTTGTCCAAAGTAGCGCAGAGCCTAAGGTCGAAAGTCTTCGACCAGTGTGTATTACCAGTGATGACATATGGAAGAGAGTTAGCAAGCTGAAGTGGCAATGCACATTGCTAGCAGAACCGACAACCGCTGAGGAAGAAAGGTTCTCGAGTTGCAGCCCCGCACCGGAGGACGTAGTGTTGGACGACCTCCCACCCGGTGGGCTGATGATTTGGTCAAAGTCGCAGGAGTCGCTGGATACAAGCGGCTGGTGACTGTGACTTGTGGCCTTTGGGCTTATGTCCAGCAGTGGACGTCCTCCGGCTTAAGATGATGATGATGACGTATTTTTTAAATGTATAGTAACTTTAAATTTGTGTTTAAGTCTTAATAAGCAAGCAAATTATATGCTTGTGCTATGATAATGAATTTCGCATGCAGATTCAAAAACACAAACTTCTATTCTATCTATGTTTTAAACAGCGCTACAATAATATTAGTTGCTATACACAGATAAAAATATCTATTTTTGTGATGCTGTGTTGGTCTTAGAAATATTATCGCTCCTTTGAGGGGTTGTTTTCTAACATAACAAAATAAAACTACAACAATGAAAACCGAAACCGACATTCTAGAAATCCACGACAAAGGGAACTATGTAGAATTTTTATAAGTTTGCAACTGTTCCCCACAAGGTTGCATTTTTCAATAACCAAATGTATACTATGTAGTGTTCTTTCTTATTTCTTTTCTTGCTGTTGCTTGAGGCTTCGCCTAAATGAATGAATGGACTCTAAAAAGGAGATGGTTATCAATTCGTCTGTGCGTTTTGTTGTATTTTAAGCGCTTACTCGGTCAATAGTTTGATTTTGACAGTTCTTTTTTTAAAACTTTTCTGTTTTTTTTGTTTCTTGTGTGTCGCTTTTGTGGTCTAGCTGTCCGGTGCTGGACTTGACTTCAAAAGGTCCCTGGTTCGATTTCCGAGTCGAGCTACAAAAATGTGCTTTTTCAATTTTCTACTAAAAATGTCTTTCCCCGTGCCTGCATAGTCTAACTAAGGACACTTGCACATTCTCGGGTTACATTTAATATTGAGTTACACTATTAAATATAAGGTGATTTAACCCTAGCCAGACGCTACCTCAGTGTTAAATACTTAACCCAAAATCGTGCAAGTGGCCTTAAATGAGCTTGACTAATGAGGCTACCGCTTTACTCAAGAACCTGACATGACATTCTTTGACGAATTATGATTAATAATGAATTAGCTGGATTTTGTTAATTCGGGTAAAGGTATGCAAAATGCTTACGTTTATATCAGAAACTAGTAAAAATGTAATCCTAGTCGTAAAAGCAAATGATGAATATCTAGTGTGGATAACAATGGTAATCCCATTATTAAACTTATTTATGCAATTAGTTTTTTTTATGATAATGGAAGGCAAACAAGCATACGGATTTCCTGACGGTAAGAAAGACGCCTAGAGAGGCGGCGTGAATTTCTGACACCAAAGGTTATAATGGTGCGTTGCCAACCTGAGTCCGGGATGTTAGTCCTCAAGCAAAAGTAAGTTTACCGTCTACCTCCGAACCGGAACACGTCAACGGCAAGCATTGGACGTTGTGGTAGCAGGAATAGATAAGGCGGTGGTACCAATTCGGGCGAGTTGAGGAAACTCTACCACCTAGTAGGATGCCACGGTGTTAGTGAAGGTAAGCCTATGCTCGCCTTTGCAGGCAGGCAGATGGTCTATTCTGCAAAGGAGCCCGGACCAACACGGAGGTAGGTTCTCCTGGATTTATATACTAAACACTAATTGTGTTTTAAACTTGAAGATTTTATATCTGCTAGTGCTTTAGTGTTTCGAGGACCGTTCCACTGAACCAGTCACTAGACTTACTAGTCAGTGATTGACACTCATTACTTTGACTATTTATATTTCTCGAAGTATTAGTTCAAACTGAACCTTTCAAAATATATATGAATTTTAGATAATAATGGTTTTAAACGAAGTGTACCGTGTTTATACAATATCTGCTTGGTTACTAAACATTCAGATCTCTGTTTTTATCCAGCCTGAACTGCGTTTAGAAAAGGATAGTTCAGACGAGTCGCTTTTTTGCTCGACTTGGCGGCGACGCTGTCATTTTCCCAGCTTTAAGTATCTAAGCACGTTCAGATATATTATTTAAAAAATTCTCGTAAATCGGTTTCCTCATTAGTGATTCATTGTATGTTTAGATAATATCGTTACCTATTTGACGTAGCACAACTGCGCCGCTTCCAGACAGGAGGAAGGTTCCATTATTTGCTTTCCAATTTATTACTCTGTAATTTTATTCACAGCGCGATTCAGGGAAAGAAATTTGGAGAAAATGACATTTTACTCTACAGGCCTGTTTGACAAATTAACATTAATTCAGTATTCAACCAAATACATATTTTATGAGAAAGTAAAAAAATACGAAAATCCTATCAATATTATTAATGCGAAAGTTTGTATGTTTGTTTGTTACTTCTTCACGCAGAAACTGCTTAACTGATTTTCATAAAATTTGGCATACACATAGAGGGTAACTTGGATTAACATATAGGAGAGTTTTTATCCCGAAAAAATGTTCCTGTGGGACCATTAACCACGTGGGCAACGCCGCGGGCAACAGCTAGATACATTTTTTAGTCTATCACGTTTCAAAATAAATAGAAATAGTTATTTTGTATGAGATTGATATTTTTACAGTGATAGAAATATATTTTTTTTCAAACGAGTCTAAAATTAAAATGCTGGTTTTTAATAAGTAAGTAAGTAAGTAAGTATCTTCACGCCCATAACCCCGAAGAGGTAGGCAGAGGTACAACCAAGGCACCCACGACTAGCCGAAGACACTAAGTCCCACAATGTGATAGGTAATAGGCAAGCCTATCGCCAACCGGGCACATTTCCAATCCCGACCAACATATTTTTTGTTAGAAAATTTGAAAAATCAATTTTATTTTTGTTTCCCGACCCGGGATTCGAACCCGGGACCTCATGCAGTCAAATCCAACACCCGGACCGCTAGACCACAGAGGTCTTTAATAAACAAGAGTTTTATTCAAGTCTCCTAGTAATTAGTGATCACTGCTTTTGTTATCTACTAAACTAGAAGTATTAAAGATACGTTAGCGACCTGCAAGGGATAAGTACCTCTTTTTTTAAAGATAGCTAAGTTATGTGTGTGTCTTTGGAACCACACGGTAGAGGATCGCTACGTATTAAGAGGATGGGGTTTGATATTTGAAATCTTGTATTCGAAGACAAAATTCAGACGAGTAGACAAAATTAAACCAAATAGTTTTTAGGAGAATTCTCTATGTCCTTAACTGTATAAAATACCGAGTGAACCAACGCCAAAGAAGCAATCCGGTGGATAAGTGCTCGGTTATCCTAAATCTTAGAATAACGTTTTGCCGGTTTATTATTTAAGAATATTAAACCAACGTTCAGTATATAAAAAACACCCGGGTTTTATCCGAGGGTGGAGTCAAGTGTTTCCGAAATTAGCGTGTTTATATGAAATGGATTTGAAAATTACCTAATGA
>NJDC01006419.1:10629-51051 GCA_002245475.1 Calephelis virginiensis | reverse complement strand
TCGACGTGAACAGGCGAACTTACCCTAGTTGATGTGCCTACTCACTACTGTGTAGTTCACTAGTATTTGATGATCTGCATGGCAGCATCTAGTGATCACAATTTTTATGTACCGAGATAATACCGAGAAATCAAATTTAAATGGGACCATCTGTTAGTAATGACCAATCTTTTGTAAAATGATCCATCGAAATCAATTTAGGTATTATTGAACGAGTAATCATGATAGGTACAAACGAATTCATACCTACCTAATCTCTTCCTTTTTGGAGTCGGTTGCCGGTTATGACATGTATGCTTTACTTAATTATTTGCTACTTTTACATACTAACATGAAGTCGCAATGTTTGATACATATTAGGTATATCTTTACAAGGTTAAACATATTATTTGTTTAGTATTTTTACCGTATCATATGTAAAAGTAGTACCTATTTATTTTAACGGCTACATTTTGTAACAATATATTAAGGTCATGGTAAACTTATTAGAATATTAGCAAGGCTAGATTGAACTTACATCAACTAAACTTAGGTACCTACCTAACTACACAAAGCTTTTAGTAGTAAACTTGCTGTTGATCCTAAGTTGTTTCGCTTATTTGATACCACAAACGATTATTATTTTTTCAATTTGCAATATCTGGTCTCCGTTTTCAGTAATTTTGATAAATTGCAGCTTAGATTTTAAGTTAATCTGCTACACTTTAGTTTAGGTTTCGAAAACTAGATTAAATGTGATGTTGATTGGCACTGACATCGATTTGGCAATTTCTTAAGATGAAAATATCCATGAACATTGGCTACCACTTTTCGTCGCCATTTGTACATATGTTTTTTTTCTAAGAACAATAACTATAGAACAATAAGGTCGGAAATCATTGGGAATATAAAATTCGCATAAATCGATTAGTTTAAGAGCCATCTAACGGGTCAGATAGAAGACGTGTAGTTACCAACGTTCGATTCGACACTATTTTAACCTACTTAACATAGATGGCAGGTCTGTAGCCGTAAATGTTCTTATTTACGGGTTTTACCCGTCTGCGAAAGCAAAGAAGGGTGATACGTTTCCAATTCTATATATCTCGACTAATATAATTTTGAGTTATACGCATGAGTCAAAACTGTTTTTCAATCGATTTGTTTTTATCTTACGAGTAGGGGAGACCATGGTTAGTTGTGACAGAGGAGAATTGTGACATCGGCGATTTTTGGGAATCTCTGTTTGTGAATTCGCAATATAGCTCGAGACTTGAACTGATAAATGTACACTATTGCGAGCTCAATATCCAATATTAAGTTCCAAAAATCAACGATGTCACAACTCTGCTCTGTCACAACTCACCTCGGTCTCCCCTATTGCTGAATGTCAATAGTAGTAGTATCTTCACGCCCATATCCCCGAAGAGGTAGGCAGAGGTACAACCAAGGCACCCACGACTAGCCGAAGACACTAAGTCCCACAATGTGATAGGTGGCAAGCCTATCGCCAACCAGGCACATTTCCAATCCCGACCAACATTTTTTTTTTATTAGAAAATTGGAAAAATCCAATTTTATTTTTGTTGGCCGACCCGGGATTCGAACCCAGAACCTCATGCAGTCAAGTCCAACACCCGGACCGCTAGACCACAGAGGCGACAATGCTGTATTAAGTTCTTAATGTTGTTACTATCCGCGAAAAAAAACCCAAAATTTAATTTTAGTTATAGTTTGTTATGTTAGGACTGGAACTATTTCTAAGTATTTTTAGAACTGTATAGGTATGTATCAGTTGACTGTGATTAGTTATTAGTGAACGGTGTAGGTAGGTATGTGTTAGTTTTTAGTTAAGCCTCCTAATTCCAGATAATCCTTGTAGCATTACTAAATATATTTGTGTATACCTACACGTCTAAATATAAGGGCCCTGACATAGAATCCTTATTTTTTTCAACTAGAAAAAAAGTCGCATCCCCAGTATGAACAGATTTTAAGTAGATCCTAAATAAAGTTTGAATAACAAAAGTTACTATGCCATACTACTTCAGACAAAAAATATTAAACTAAAAGTTTAAAAACCCCGACTTCCCTTAAAAAAAAATAAAAAAATCGTTTAATCTCCCCAGTTTCACCCTCCACAACTTTTAAAAGGCTCAATCGGTTTTTATCAAACATGTCTAAGAACATTCGCACATAAGCTACCTTTAATACAGAAAACTAAATTGAATTCACTGCATCCGTTCGGGAGTTATGATGCCACAGACAGACAGACAAACAGACACGACAAACTTATAACACTCCTCTTTTTGCGTCGGGGGTTAAAAAAGCAAATAGGCCAAGGATCAGGTTTCAGTACTTGAACTTATATCCATTTAGTGTTATTGCATTTAAAATATAGTCTGTCATAAAATCTATTAAGCTTTGTTATCTTTTTTTCTTATATCCTAACTTTTGTCCACAAAAAGTGACAACGTCATTGTGGACTACCCACCAATAAAGAATTTACCATTTACGTGATATGGGGACAGTAACGTAGCCCTAACTCATGCTAGATTCATTTCACATATTTTAAAATTGTGTCTTAAATTCATCTTATGTAATGTGAGATGTTATGATACATTTGTATGATGTGAACTGCTTTATTTTCCAATACACCCCGTATTATATATTATCTGAACCAAGTTACACGCAAATACCCCCATATTTGATAATAAAGCGCTTCACTTATTATGGTTTCATTGACCACGTGGAGGCAGCCGCTACTGTTTTGTTTCAGTAGTGTTTTTTGATAATGATTTTGGTTCTGCGGGATGATAAAAAGAGAATATTCATGCCCCTATCCCCGAAGAGGTAGGTAGAGGCTAGTCGAGAATGCCCACCGACGACTAGCCGAAGACATCAAGTTCCACAATATGATAGGTGGCAAGCCTATTACCAACCGGGCACATATTCAAACCTGAGCAACATTTTTTTTATCAGAAATACCACATTTTCTTTTAGATGTCCGACCCGGAAATCGAACCCAGGACCTCATAAAGTCAAGTCCAATACCTGAACAACTAGACCACAGAGGCGATTAAAAAGATAAAATAATCCACTGATTTGACAAATAAATATATTTTGGAAAATCAGCCCAACCATCATAACTCCTTTGATGTCTATAAGCGACACATTAAGTACAACTAATTCGTACCATTGGGAAGTATGTCTGTTTCTTCTTCGTACTAATACCAGAGATGAGTAAGTATCTATATATATTGTCTTTGCTAATACGTACATGCTTTTACCTACCTCTAATAATTAAAACAGTACCTAAGCAAGAAATCTGTTGGATAATAATAATTACTATTGTCCCGATAGTCTCGTCAGACAGAGTCTAGACCAGCACCTTAAGAGACTTGCTTTGCTGCCCTGGGGTAAAGCTGGATTCAGAAGGCAGCAATTTTGGAGACGGCACTCATTGTTTCTCACTCTGTCTCCCTGACCACTGACGGTTTAGTTGTAAGACCACCGTCTTTGGGACTTTATTTTTTATGTTTATATTTATAATGTTTTTTATTTTAAATGTACAAACTTAAAAAATAAGAAGTAATCTTAATTAATGATAATAACAACATAAATGCGATTGCAAAGAATTTAAATATGTTTTAATATTTTACAAAAAAAAAACTAGCTGTTCAGGCGAACTCTGTTCCACACGTTCAGTTTATATGGGAAAAATTAAAATGTTTCTTCTGGTTTCCTCGCACTCGATGGGGATAAAACGTAGCCTACGTCCATCTCCTGGTACTAAACTATATCCCCATTAATTTTCAGCCATATTGGTTATGCCATTCTTGAGTTATAAATAGAGTAACAAACATGACTTTCTTTTGTATATTATATAGATTTCTTTTATAAGAAGACATCTTCAAGGTCATCTCTTAGCTTTTTATGCCGGATCTCCTAAAGTCTGAAAAATGACAAACATTTTTAACATTGATACTAATCAGTATGGTTGAAATATACCTATTAGAGTCTATAAATTAGCATGAGTTGTATGGCGCGTATAAAATTATCTGAACATACTTAACTATCCGATTACAACTTTTCAAAGTTTTTGGAGCAATTAAATAATGTTTAATTACTTCGAAAACATGAAATCGGTGGGTTTACAAACTTTAACCAACAGAAACGCCTTTAACAGGATAAAAAACTGGCTTTAAACTTCGCTTGGAATACAGAATAACTAAGTTTTATTACGATGTATAAAAACCGACTACATTTCATTAACCGAATCGCGATGTAATCATTCCGAATTCAAATTTGATAAAATAACTATTAAAATCAATTCGTTTTTAACTAAAAAAGGAGAAGAAATCTTCAACCCCTATATTTTGTAGTTTTACTTCTTTTGGCGTCTAAAGTTAATTGCTGAACAGATAAAAGCAACAGTTTGATGTTAGTTGCTATACTGTTAGCAAAACATGTTGGTAAAGGGTATCGAGCGCCAAGTCTCACGATCCTGGCAGTCGAGTGGCTAACGTACACGCCTAACTATGCCGACCAACCGCGAGGCTCGGGTTCGATTCCCGACGGGGGCAGGCATTTGTGTGATGAACATTTAGGTGTCTGCTTTTCCGGGTCCGGGTGTTTATTAAATTTATTCTGTTATCTATTTAAGTATTTCTATGTATTAGAATCGTTGACTAACACGCATAACACAAGCATCTAATTAGCTTACTTTTGGGTTAGATTCAATTTGTGTAACTTGTCAAAAAAATAAATTCGTAAGGGACTTGGTGTGAAGATGTATGTGACTTTATTAACTAGATTACTTAGATCCCAATTCCGGGCTCGATCTACGGATCAGTCGACAAAAAATGTTAATTTTCAATTTTCTAATAACCGGGAATTTTCTTTTCTAATGATCGTTTGGCGATAGGCTTGCCACCTTGCTACTTTGGGACATAGTGTCTTCAGCTAGTCGTGGGTATTCTGGTTGTCTGGTCTTAGGCATGAATATACTTTTCTTCACTTCAGATTACCTACTTTTGAATTGTTTAATTTGAACTTTCCCTTCAAAGGTTATGAGATACAAAAAATTAAAAAATACAATGCAAAATGTAAAAATACATTTACCGACGGGGTAGGGCTGTGGTTTGTGTGAAAGAGAATCGAGTAACATGGCAAGTGCAAAATAAGTAGATACGTTGTGTGATCTGAAAAGAAAAGGTAACCTAAACACATATCTTTACGTGAAGACGCTTGTGGGGTAGGTAGAGAGTGTTGAGTGAGAAGTGTCACTATTCGTGCTGACATGACTATCTTTTTACAAAAAGAAAATTGGGTTTTTCCAATTCTCCAATAAAAAAAAATGTTGCTCGGGATAGAATATGTGCCCGGTTGGCGATAGGCTTGCCACCTATCACATTGTGGGACTTAGTATCTTCGGCTAGTCGTGGGTGCCCTGGTTGTGCCTCTGCCTACCTCTTCGGGGATATGGGCGTGAAGATACGTATGACTATCTTTCTTTATATCATGACATCACTTTTCAAAGAACATACTTCCGTAGTGGTCCCATTGCCACAAAGTCTGGACCTGATGATGGAAAATACTAAATCGTTGTGTACATAGACGACATCTTTGTTAAAATGAAAATCGATTTTTTGCTGTTTTACTGACCACAATTTTTTATCGTTAGCAATCGCGTAACAAATAGACAAAGAACAAACAAACAGTCGAATTAATTACTTATTCTTGTTGCTATAGTAATAGTGCTAGAACATATATGGTGTCTATAGACCTCGGTAACTTCTTACGACTAGGAGAGGCGTATGTGCTTGTTTACTGTCTGGTGAAACTGCAAAACCGACTGTAACTATTTCATTGGGCACCACGTCGTGATTTGACAATTCTTTTTTTGAAAGATAGCAAATGCTTCCAAAATGGTCCTACATCAATTTTATCAAAGTCCGACCGTTTTTGAGATACACTTAAAATTGCACACATTTTTCTATTAAATGCGGTCGAAATGAGAGCGCTACGGAAAATATGTGGTGTAACGGTCTCTGACCGCATTCGTAACAGTGAGATCCGAGAAAGAGTGGGATTGAAAGAATGGGCTGGTGTTAAAATGCGTAAGGGCATCCGCTGGTTCGGTCATGTGTGTCATGACAGATGAAAGATTGACGAAGCAGATATACAATGCGAATATGGACGTATGTAGGTACCCGAGGAGACCAAGGTTGACGTTTCACGATCAGATCATTCGAATATTATCCGAGGGTGGTGTCAAGAGTGTCCGAAACTGGCGTGTTTGTATAAAAAGGGTAATGAATGTAAAGGAAGCTAGACAGGTTTGTTAGGATCGTGAAGTCTGGCACTCGATACTCTCTGCCTACCTCGTAAGAGACTTCGCCTCAATACATGTATGTATATACGAATGTATGTATGTATTTTTCACTTATCTTAGTGACTATGAATGAAAAATGTATGAACTATTAAATAGGTATACCTAACTCAAAAACTGCTAGTTGGATCGGGAAAGACCTTACTATTAATAAATTTAAGAAATGTGTTAAGTGGAAATTATATGAAACGGGTTATTATACCATTGCTGAATATTTATATTTATAAATATAATGTATTATCACTTTAATTATTGTACACATGTTTTATTGAATCAGGCGTTACTTTGCGGAAATCCATTATAACAGATGAAAAATAGGCCTATATTTTGCCAATTTACGCGGAATTAGCAAAAGAAATGATTATTTTACATCTATCGTACACATATTTTAAAATAAGGAAAAAGACAAACCCGCTGAGTTTCCTGCCGGATCTTCTCAGTGTGCGGCCGCGTTCCAATCCGGAGGTAGATTTAGTATTATATAGACTCGTCACAAGTGCCTCTTGTAGGTTAACGTGAAATAAAAATATTTTTGATTTAATGATAAAACTAATTTTTGACCACCTCGGAATCATGTCTTCTGAAAAATATTTCTAAGAAAGAACCGCCAAATTCGGTTATTAAATCAACAGGCCGAGTAATCTCCTCTTCGGAATTAGTTAATAAATAGCTGCTTTTTAACGTAAGCTATCCTATTAATATTATAAATGCGAAAGTTTGTAAGTATGTATGTATGGATGTTTGTTACTCTTTCACGCTCGAATGGCTGAACGGATTTGTCTGAAATTTGGAAGACAGATAGATTGTGACCTGGATTAATATATAGGCTATTTTTAATCCCGATCGCACACCGGGTTTCTGTGAAAACGCGGGCGAAGCCGCAGGTAGCAGCTAGTACTATCATAAGCTACACATGAGTAACCAAGGAAATAATTTCTTGGGTTTGTAGGAAATTATACCGGCGAGAGAAAACCTAAGTCATTACAGTAATGTCAGTACAAATTCACACTGTGGTCGCTACAGATGTTCAAACCTTCATTACCTATTTTAACATTGCACAACATGGATCATTTCCGCAAATATTTTCTTTAATTAGTAGATTACTTCGTTAATTAGTTTTTATTAAAGATGTTTATCAAAGCAATTACATTATTTGATTTTATAATTTATAGAACCTGTTGTTTCACGGCTATTTTGATGTTAATACTATAACTGGTATGGCAAACAAGGGTTGCCAATGTGCATAGCCCAAATGTGTTGTGAGATAGCAAAAAAAATTATCCCGTCTGAGTTAGATTAACATTGCATGTTATTTTGGCTCTGCTGTAGAGAATGACTAAACATTTGCCCAAACATCATTAACCTAGTAGATTTTTATATTTATAGTTAAAGAAGAAGTCAAGAACGTATACATAAGCTCATGAAGTAATTGTTTGTTCTGTGGAGACGAGACACACGCACATCAAGATTGATTTTCTTCCTATTATTTACAGAGTGTAGCTAGCAGCTGCATTAATATGGCGATATTTCTTTGTTTTAAGCGAGAGTTTATCTTTTTTTAACACACACTAGATTTTCAAAAATATGTCGATATGTGCAGCAAGACGTTAATTTCTTTATTTTTTCTCTGAAAGACACTCTTGGGTCTAATTTATAAAACGCTGTTTTCTAAAACAAATATGGTATTTACTCTCCATGCAGGCAGAGCTCCCCTAGAACTTTCCTAGGTGTTCCTAAAACATTATGACTTAATAGATATTCACGAAAAGAGCTTATTGATTTATTTTTAGAAACGAGTAATCTTTTTTCATCTTTTCAGTACTGAAACTGTAATACTCCTACTTCTGCAGCTTTTCTTGGGCGACGAAGATAAGTGATCTTCATGTGGTTAAACAGTTTTCCTCTTTTTTTCTGAAATGAAAATCAGACAAACATTGATTTGTCAAGGGACTAACTAACTAAACTAACTTGCTACCTAATAGTTGGTAATGGCACAACTAAACAGTCGAACTGACGTTTGTTATATTATTGTGTAACAATAAGTTATGTAAAAGAAGACCAAAAAATAATGAGATTATAAAATGTGAAATCAATACAAGTTTATTGAATATTCAATTAAATGTTTTTCACTGCAGTTACATTAAAATCGCTCTAGAAACACTGATGTTTTTATTATGCATGTGACACTACATAAAGACTTAGTGAAAGGAAGTCAATAAAATATTTGCCAATCTATTCAGGAAAAAAACTGATTAGTTGCATGTCTTTTTTGTTTTTATATTACAAGATAGCGAACGGGCAGCCTAAGCTCAATCCAAACTCCGAAAAGAATATTTGTAAACAAACTGTATTAGGGTTTTCACGATTACTTATTTGAAAAAATTGTAATATATCTTTAGTTGGAAATTTGTAACTTTCTTTATAAAAAAGTATCTTCACGATAATATCTCCGAAGAGGTAGGCAAATGCACAACCGGGGCAACACTTACGATTAGCCGAAGACACTAAGTCCCACAATGTGTTAGGTGGCAAGCCTATCCCCAACCAGGCACTTTTTTATTAGAAAATTGGAAAAAAAGACATTTTATTTTTGTTGTCCAACCCGGGAATCGAACCCTGGACCACATGAATTCAAGTCTAACATGTGGACCGCTAGTCCACAGAGGCGATAAAATTTTCTTTATGATATTTCAAAGGTAATAAAACAGTCATACTAGAACAGCAGGCGGTTATTCAATTCAAATACAATTTTCCGGTATCTGTCCGGGTTCTCTGTGTGCAGCAACTTGCCCGGGTAGGGATTTACCGCCTTACTTATTCCTAGTTCCTACAGCTATAATGGCAGTTAAATATTCCAATCCGCAGGGTAGTTCCAGTAGTCTACCACTCGCACATTAGACTTAACACTCTAGCCACAAAATAAAAACACACCTATAGCATCTATGGTGTTCGTCTAATCCACAGTTATCTCTTATTGTCAGCTGCATGCTTGTTCGCTATCTCTTGGGTTATAAAATCAAATGACATTAAAGTAGCGAACTACAATCTTAGGCTAAATGCACAAGTCTATTCGTATTGATAAACCCTAGACTAAAATATGACACAGACGATATGGTGTTGATTTAAAGTGCCCCCGTGAAGAGAGTAGAGACCAGTTTACTCTTTAAACAAAAGGTGTGTTTTTATCTCTACGTTTATCAAAGCTGACGTACTGTCTACATATCCAGGAAACTTTCCAGTCACCAGAAAATTCTAAAATATGAAGTCATTTATAATGGCTTTTTATATTCGAATTATGTTATCTATTGACCGTCACGTAAGACGAGGAGTTGTTGTGATGACTGAGACCACCAATTTAGCTCCGGTCATCATCATCATCATGATGCTCGGGTTCGATTCCCGACAGGCATTAATTGTACGATGAACTTTTTTTTGTTCGGGTGCAGTCAGCCCCACTCAGCTTTTTGTACTTAGTCATTGTGCGATTCTTTAGCCAGCCAACCCAGATCTCCCCAGATAGCTAGCAGACAATGCAAATTATCCGTTATTACCTGTGTCGTCGTCGTCTCACTTAGAGGCTGAGCCTGTAATTTTGCCACAGATTTGCAGCAGTTCGTGATATGGCGTTTCTTCTTCCTCCATACATTCTCGACATAGAAGACTGTCGGTGACTCCAAGCTTGTGAATCCTCTGTTCAATGAGCAGTGATCTATTAAAATACCTACCACTATTCTCAGACCTCGTCTGATAGAAAAAAAAAAATATAAGCAAGGTAGATTTTAGAATTAAATTCATCAGAACAATGGTACTAACTACCAATTTTGGTGACTTAGCATGTAAACTTTTTTACATTGATTTAAAGTTTCCTATAGCTACCTTAGCTGTCATGGAATGCGCCACAGATTTCTACAGGCAATTATACGCAAAACCAACTTCGAGTTCCTGTAAAACTGAAGTGGCTATAGTATATTCCCAACACGTGAACGACTTGCCACCAGTGGACGAGCAGGAAGTCATCAAGCACATCAGAAAACTCAGAGCAGACAAGAGCCCTGGCCCTGAGGGGATACAAAATGAAGCACTAATGGCTGGCAAAACCCTGTTAACTAGCCCACTTACCCACCTGTTCAACAAGGTTCTGAACACAGGCCAGGTACTGACGCAGTGGAAAAGATCTGATATAATACTTCTATACAAGAAAGGAGACCCGAAAGACGTTTCGAATTATCGTCCGATTAGTCTTCTCTCAAGTGTGTATAAGCTGTTCATATCAATCCTACAAAGCCGGTTGAGCCCCAAAATCGATAAATATCAACCAGTAGAACAAGCAGGGTTTCGTTCCGGGTTTTCTACAATGGATCATATACAAGTTCTTCAACAAGTAATGGAGAAATCCAAAGAATTTAATAGTAGAGGTCTACATTGCTTTCATCGATTATGCTAAAGCGTTTGACACGATTTCTCATGACGCTAATAAATGACACATAAACGAAAATTATGTAAGAGTGCTGAAAGACATCTGCGAGGGTAGTGTAAGCCAAGTTAAACTAGAATTGCGAGGTCCCGCTATTCAGATTTGTAGAGGAGTGAGACAAGGGGACCCTCTTTCACCCAAATTGTTAATAATGGTTTTACAACTCATTTTTGACAATCTTAACTGGCAGGCGGAACGGATTTGGATAAACCAAAACCAACTAACTTATACAACTCAGATTCGCGGACGATATTGTCTTATTCGCTGAAACAAGCAAAATATTAGAAAAAATGTTCAACACTTTAAATGAAGAAAG
This sequence comes from Calephelis virginiensis, assembly GCA_002245475.1. Lineage (NCBI taxonomy): Eukaryota > Metazoa > Arthropoda > Insecta > Lepidoptera > Riodinidae > Calephelis > Calephelis virginiensis. The sequence continues at coordinate 39,888 of NJDC01006419.1, read as the reverse complement.
CGAAAAAGTAGGCCTCAAAATGAACGAGAACAAAACCAAAATACCGACAAACAGCCATACAATCGCTATATTCCTAAACGGCAAGCCGCTTGAATATGTGAGCAACTACATTTACTTAGGAAAACAGTTATCTTTCGAAGACAGAAATGAAGAACTAAAGGTCGAGCGGCGTATCAACATGAGCTGGAAAAAGTTTTGGACTCTGAAGGAAATATTAAAAGGCGAATTTCCCCTCCATCTAAAGAAAATGGCCTTGGACACATGCGTCTTACCTACTCTTACTTACGGATGCTAAACATGGACATACAACACCAAAATAAAAACTAAACTAGTAGCATGCTAGAAAGCAATGGAGAGAAATATACTAAAAATAAGAAGAATACACAAAATAAGAAGTGAAAAAATAAGACGTAAAACTAAAGTTATAGATGCCTTACAACATGCACTGAAACAAAAATGGCAACGGGCAGGACATATAGCGAGATACACAGACAATAGATAGACAATAGAGACAACTATATGGAAAGGACCAAAAGAAAAAAGGAAAAGAGGGCGCCACAGAAAAAGGTGGATAGATGATATAAAAGCGATAGCAGGAGGTTAATGGAGAAGGAAAGCTAGCGATAGAAAAGTCTGGAAAAAGCTGGAGGAGGCCTTTACCCTAGAAGGGGTTTCGATCAATGATACTGAAGATGGCGAATAAAAAATCAAAATAAAGTAATAACATATAAATAAACTCGCATATAAACTTATATTTAAAGGCACTACTTGTGATAAAATTGTAACTATAATTGTAGATCGAAAATAAATAGGCTTTATTATTATCATTATTATTAAAGGTACCGTCACCTTTAGACACTATAAACGTTACTGATGCGTCGCTATTTTATAGCCGGTACCTCAGACTACGTATACTGCTCTAACAGCACTAAAACCAGGATGGCAGAGAAAAATACCCTAGATTTAAGTGGGCAAATCAAAAGTGGTTTTGTAATCTGGATAGAAAATTACCTGGTGATTTTAGCGAGCTCGTTAAAAGGGGTCTATACATGGCCTGCCATTTATATTTTTTCTGCACTGTATATAATTCTTTCCTGTTTCCCGTAATTGAATTCTGAATGTTTCAGTTTGCATTAAAACACACACACACGCACCACATACACACCACATACACACACGCACGCACGCACGCACGCACGCATACACACACACACACAAACACACACACACACACACACACACACACACACACACACACACACACACACACACGAAATTCTATTATCTCGAAAATGGTTAGGTTTAGGGTAGGGTATTTATTAATTAAATCAGTTAGAAATGATAAAAGCTATACGCCCTTCAGGTAAGTCGACCTAGATCCACTAGGTCGACTTACCCTGTAACCCTGTATAAGTAACGATTTATCTGAATTCCACTGCAACAGGTTGTTGAGGGTAGATGGGAAAAGCATAACCGAATAAACCAGTCCATGCCAAACCCTCGCCGCTGCGCCGCATTTTGGAATAGTGAAAACTGCTACAATTTTATAAGTGTATATATACATATTTAAGAAAAAACTCACAGGCTCTATTGCATACATTATAGTGATATAGTATTGATTACATTTATGTAACATAACATCGTTTACATATTATTGTAATTCATAATGGATATATAATTTTGCATGTGATTGTGAATATAAATGTCTGAAAACAATCTGTGTCCATATATTTGTCAAAAAATGTATACTTTATTAGGAGAAACATGGATGGTTATATAGAATGAATTGTTAAGTGGATATTTGTTTTTGAAATTTTAAGAGTGAACATTTATTTGAAAATCTGCTCGTGTATACTTTTCATAGCTAGTGACTATACATATGATTCATATAAACCTAACGTAACCTAATCGGTTTATCACAAGATGAGTTGTAACGAAAAATGTGATTTAATTAAAAATATTTTTTTTTTATTTTAATGATATTTCAGTTTTACTTTAACAATCAATAATATGAACCGACTGATGACGATATCAGGGACTGGTTGCGTAAACAATGACAATTTAAGAATTTTCAGGCTTTATGTCCTTGCGTTATCTAAAATACGGGTAATTCAAAATTCAAGTATGTTAGACTTGTGTCATTACTAAAATTACCTATTTACTTTACTTTTATAAAATATTATTAACTTATATTAACATTTGAAATTTATTACTTTCAATTACAATGTGATGTTATCAGAGCTGTCATCCATCAACTTATATGCTTTAACATAGTTCTGTTATACTCTCTAATTGAATTTTGTAAAAACTAGATGTTTGCTTAATACATTTACAATATTGACAAGAACAGTAACTACCATTCTAAGCTACTAGACCAAATATTATTGTGCTGGGAGGCAGTCAGCTCTTTGATCCATTATAGGGCTGCTCGCCTTGTACATAACTCATATTTGCGCGCGTGGTTCATTATTTTGCTAAGAAGATCTTTTAAAACCATGATATCTTCTAAGATATTTTTGAAGTACAGAGTTTGGTACAAAGGGCAACTTCGTTATAGGGATCAATATTTTTATAAATACGTTTTAATTAATGAATTCTTTAAACTGCTATTAATTAATATAAATAGGGTGTCATGACTCAACTTTGAAAAATAACCAGCTATTTCAGACTTTTTTGGAGAACTTTTAAAGGAGAACATTTTTGTCATACATAATTTTTTGATTAACTACTTAAACCTTTCACGCAACACACAAAACGGAAGCTCTAAAAAAGCAATATTTTGGGTTTGACGCCAAGGTAATTGTAATCTGTATTTTTTTTCATAATGTTGTCCTTGACCCATGATGAGTGTGTGAAGTCTTTGTCTAGTAAAAATCACGTTCTAAGATTCCTTTACATTTATACAAATATATATCAAGCTACTAAAAGATGCTGTTAATTTACTTCAGAACTAGTATGATGCTTCGTATATTTTATAAACTTATCGAAGATACCCTTTTGGATTCAAAAAGGTAAAGTGACATTTAAGTTATCACATTTGTAAATTAGTTTTACCATTGTTATTTGGAAAATGTAGTTGAAATTCAACGAGGTTCCAGTTAGGCGTGGATCCAACTTTGTTTTGAATGACTAACTTGTTGCTAATCTTACGATTTTTTACAACATCACCGAACTTTGTGGGCCGAGCAGAGTGCTCAGGCCGACGGATCCAACTTACGCAACACTACCCCTTTTTTTACTAAGCACACACCAATTAATTACCGTAGCACTTTTTTTAAGCTTATCATATAGTGTATATTGCATTAAAAATAACTCAAAAGCAGATGCAGCTTCTCTGTTTCATAAGGAGTATTATGCATTTGCATATATTTAAGGCTACTAAGCCTTATATATATGTAAATGCTTAAGTATAAACATCGCTAAGTTACTTCATTTCAGCTTCCAAATTGACAGTTACTCATTATCAGTAATCCGGTTGATGAGATTTTTCTTGGATGTATAAATTCCAAAAAAAAATTGCTAACTTTGTACTTCACTTTCTATTGCGATCACGACGCGGTTTGAGTTATGTTGAATCGGCATACATTTATGCTCATAATGGCCTTGTCTGTAATTCACATCTAATATATTTTTGTGCAATAGGGTAAACAATTAAAAATTAGCACAGATAGTACGTGCCCTATTCTGTACCAATTCCGAATTTTTGAGCTTTGCACCGAAACAACCACTCAACGTTGCAATAAATTGTATCGTGTGGTTTTAAATTTTCTCCATGGGAAAGTGGTTAAATCCTCTTTAGATTAAAAAACAAGCCGCTAGGTTACTAACCGATAAAATAAAAAAAAACAGTACTACTTTTTACGTTCTATATTCGGTCTACTAATACATTCAAGTGGAGCTGTTTTCCCTCTATTATCCTTAAATTTCAGAATTCACTACATGTTTAGATTCCTCCCGTGCGGCACCTAAGGTCTATCTTATTCAAGTGTGTAGTAGAGAAATAAAATGTAAATAACTTTAAAGTGGTCCAAATCGAAAACTTTCATTATTAGGGTTCCGTAGTCAAAAGCCAAAAAACGGAACCCTTATACAGTCGTCATATCAGTCTGTCTGGCTGTCAAGCTATCCGTATGTGACCCACCTCATTCTGAAACTACTAAAACTATACTGTTGAAACTTTGTAATTAGATGCATTCTGTAAAACGCAATAAGATTTTCACACAAAAATAAAAAAACAATCAATTTTGTGGGTTCTCCCATAATAGAAGTGAAACTGAAAATATTTTTTCATCAAACCCCTAATGGGGTGACTAAATAGTTTTCCCGTTTCCACAGAAAATTGGTTTTAACGAGATCTAGTAAGTAGCTTTATTTGAATACGTCATAAATCGTAAATCGATGTGTATGAGCTCCAGGAACTTTTACATTATGTTACTTGCTGCTATGCAACCCTTCGTGTGCGAGTCCGATTTGCACTTGGCCGTTATGAACGTTTGCATACTATGACCCCTTTCAGTGTCATAAAGTAATTAATTAATAATTATTTTGTTGAAGTGCATTAGTCTAAGAACAAGATAAATTAAACAATGAGATTTACATCAACTTTTTCAAAATAATTGTTATAATAAACAAAAATAATACTGTTTTTTAGTTTATGCAATTATCATATTTATTACATTTTTGTGATGTTTTGAAATTGAAATTCAATCTGATTCCTTATCAAAAATGACTTTTATATTTATGAAAACTAGAATAAAGTTTACAAGTAATGTTAAGTAACCAGAGCGCCACGCCCGGCGTAATCCGTGCATAGACAAAGAAATTATAGAAAGACTCTGTTTTTTATTACAAAGCGAAGTCAATGCATTGGAAAAAGTAGTAAAGACTTTATTTCAAGCCGTTCGCAAAACAAAAATCTTTTTAAACAAAACAAAAATCTTTCCCTATACAACTCCAATATGCTCGAAAAAATATTTTTTAAAGGGAAGTTATTTATTACATCCAAAAACCTTTTATTTTTGGGTTTATTATGATAATGAGTAACTGAAGTTCTCAAAGTTATTATGAACTCGTCTATACTCTTTCGCCACAATATTTAAGAAATTTTCTATACAAAACAAAATTTACTAAGTAATAAAAGGGACTAAGTAGTAACTTTGGCTAATCTTGGCTGCCTTGGTAGTAAATCTGTCCATCTCTTCAGGTATACGCGCATTAAGATAGTTACTTGGAAATTTTGTTCAAGGCCTTTCATTAAAATTGCACTAAGGTTAATAAATTAACGTGCGCTGTCTCAATTTTCATAGCACTGCTTTCTTAGCGCTATTGGCAAAAGGAGTATGTAGTAGGAGGTTGAATCATTTTATATAGTAAGGGGTAAGTTGGATAACTCAGTTTAAGTTCAGCAACTACGATAACGGGACCATAACGAAGTGTACGGTATTTTTTTTATGTATTTACGTGTTGAGTTAAAAATAGTAATAACTTATCAAAAGCATAAGTGTTTACTGAATAACATGCGATATTTGTAGCTAACTTTCTTTATAAATGTTATCCTTATAAATAATTATTTTCATGGTCATTGCTAATTTTTTAAATGTACAGTGCTTTCAAATAAATAATAATTTTCTGCATCAGTATAAAAGTTGTGAGTTTGACTTTACTGTATAAATGTCAATTCCTATCATTTCACAATATAAAAAGTTTACAAGCAATTTGTAGACAAAGTCACAGATTTTAATAATATAATTTAATAGTTACTCACTATTCTGTATGTCTGATTTAACTAATAAAAATCACATTTCTGGCTTAGTTAGCTTATTTATTTTTAACATTTATAGTCGGTAGCTTAACTATGCTCTGAAGCATATTGATATATTTTATTTAATACCTGTAACGTTTTAACTTTTGAAATTTCTTACCTTTAGAAAGATAAGATTTGATACTGTCGAAGTAAGATAACATTAGACAATAAAAATTCTTAATTTCTGTCACTAACATGACCGCAACATTATGAAATTATTATACTTATAACATGTGAAAGTTTTTAAAATGGTTACAGCCTTACAAATATTTAAAAGATGATAAGTTTTTTCCCATTCTTTCACTACCATTGCCAAAATTATATAATAATTAATAGATAGTTTTCTACTCTCAATCCTTTTTATGAAAACAATTTGTTTTAAAAAAATTTAACACATTTTTTTTGTTTGTATATTAGTTATGGTGACACAGTCTGTATAAATCACATTTTTTTTCTTCATTCTCATATTGTGTAACTTTTACATGCCGTTTTTCTTAACTTTAATCTTTCATATCATTATATATTTATCAATCAACTACAATTTTTCTCAATTTTAGACCCATTTTGTAGTGTGCATTTTTGACCTAGATTCTTAGATAAATTATTATGAGAAGATAAATTTATAATAAATTATTGTTATAAAGATTGGCTTATTAATAGATTGGTTTTAATTTTTCGTTAATTTCAACATTATAATTTGCTCTTCAACCTCAATCTATCCGTAAATATAAAAACGAAAACCTGTTTCGCGTTGTCATCACGCCTGAACGGATTGACAAATATTGCTTATTTTTTTATTATGTCGGTTTTAAAAGTTTCATAAAATTAAAAACCCGGAAATTTGCAGGTAAAATAAGAAAACAATATTTTAATTTTTCCCATACCATCTGTTAAAGTCAGCTATTTGAAGTTTGCCGGTTCGGCTAGTATTGTCATAAATATTATAAAAATTAATTGATATAATTATTTTTTCTATGTGGCATACATTATTTTAATGATACCATTTACTTTTGCTATTTCAAACAAACCGACTTACGTTTCCTATATAGTAAGCCATTTTCCTCTTCACACCAGTATTGACATCTACTTTCTATAAAAAAATATACAATCTGTGCCATCACTCATCTCCACTTCACTATAGGGCATCACCTGTATGTAGAGGAAATCCCCTGCGCGCTAGCTAAAAGATTTGCTTTCTCTTTTATCATTCGAATGGTTAAGGACTGAAAACCTTTCCTTTACTACAGAAGATATTTCCTAATGAATATAATTTGAGTGTCTTAAAAGAAAGAGTGAATATGCATTTTGTAGATTAGTACACTTCTTCTCTAATTTCCAACAGGTGGACTTATAGTTCATTGTAATAAGCTATTGGATATGAGAAATCTACCAATTTTGATTTCTCGACTAGTCAGTCGACTAGTCGGATTTCTTAACACGATATTTTGCCAAGTATTTTAATAAATTATACAATCACTTGATCGTTTGGCGATAGCGTGAAGGTATGAACATATAATAATAATTAACAATGTCCGTTGTAGGCAGTTGAAAATTTAAAATAAATTAATGTAAAGTGACCTACTAGCACAGTTTTTCTTATGTTTTTTTTTATATTGGAAGGCAAACAAGCAGACGGATTTCCTGATGTTAAGAAATTCACGCCGCCTAGAGACACCAATATGGTAATGGTGCGTTGCCAACCTGAGGCCGGGATGTTAGGCCTCGAGCAAAAGTAAGTTTACCGGCTACCTTACCCTCCGAAACGGAACACGTCATGACGTTATAGCGGCAGGAATAGGTAAGGCGGTGGTACCAATCCGGACGAGTCGCTGCTAAACTCTACCACCTAGTCAGATGTCACGGTGTTAATGACGGTGAGCCTATGCTCGCTTTTTAGAGCTGCCCGGCAAGGAAGGCAGATGGTCTATTCTACAAAGGAGCCCGGACCAACACGGGGAAATATGTAAAATAAACTATGCATTTTAATAATTACAAATAACATCGATAACTATGTACCTAAATTAAATTAAGTAAATTGCATAAGTGTTAAAATATCTGTTAAAGAATTTTGCTTATGACATATTTTATTTAATTTAAATTGTAGTTATGCAATTGGATGTAATCTCAAAACTTTTAAAGTTAATCTCAACTAACTAGAAATGACCACGTTGGCTAATATCGATATCAGAGAAAATAGAACGTCGCTCGGAGAGTAAGACTTAATTAGATAATTTTAAATAAGGATTGTAATGAGGATAATTTAAAATCCATTAGGCTATTATGTAAAGTTATACGGGAGATCATTGCGATTATCGCGTCATATATATAACTAACTGTTATCCCCAACTTCGTACTCGCGTTGAAGTGCATTTTCGTGGTTAGTGGTGGAAACGAAAAATTTCCGCGTGATAAAAATAATAAAAAAGGTATCCTTAACCAGGGCAAAATTTGGTAAAACTCTATCTTTAATAAAGTCAGTTTTTGCGTGAAAAGTAAACAGATAAATATACAAAATTTTAATGAACCTCGTTTTGGGTCCTATATCCTGTATACAGTACATAGCAATTACTGTTCTTAAGAAATGTTTAGTTTTTGTTTCATTCCTGTTTTCTTATATGAATAGATAAGCATTGGATTTCTCTCCCATAAGAAAAGGTTGTATGATATTACTATCTCATACTCATACAGAATTTAAAAATACACTATATACACTATATTTATACAATAGGAAAAGTTTTTCATGCACTTCGTTAGTGCGCTAAAAAATCTTTTTATATATAAATCTAGTTTTTAGTCACCAATCTTTATATGTTTTTTTAAATAACTTTTATCTGCTCTGTAACATTTCAGTATTGTTACAATTTTTATAATAGGTACTGTGATAAAACCTTTTTAAAAAATTCTACATTTTTATGAAAAGTCGAATTTTTAAGTTTGATATTCGTAGTAGACAAAAAGTGAGGGTGAGCTACGGGCAATATTTTGATATAAAAAAATTATATGACTACCGCCTCTGTGGTCTAGCGGTTCAGGTGTTGGACTTGACTGCATGAGGGCCCGGGTACAATTCCCGGTTTGGGCAACAAAAAGCAAGTTTGGTTTTTCTAATTTTCTGAAAAAAAAATGTTACTCGGTATTGGATATGTGCCCGGTTGGCGATAGGCTTGTCACCTATCACATTGTGGGACTAAGTGTCTTCGGCTCGTCGTGGGTGCCTTGGTTGTACCTCATCCTACCTCTTCGGGGATATGGGCGCAAACATACTTTCTTTTTTTTTTACTTATATATGATTATAAAGTTAAAAAAATTTTAATTTGTTACAGAAAATGGTTAACATACTAATTCTTCTAAGTTGCTTGATAGCACTAACGTCGGGTGCTGTGAAATTGAAAGAATATTATTCTTGGAATATGTTAGACTGGGAATTTCCTGACCCCTACATGAAGCAGCAGGCTTTTCAATCTGGAGCGTTGATACCACAAAATGCACTACCTGTCGGAGTGGAACGCTGGAGGAATAAACTTTTTGTCACCGTGCCCAGGTGGCGAGCAGGTAAGAAATAAAATTATCATATTCATCTCCTTACGTCATATAGACAGATCAAAAAAATGTTTGGGCTAAACGATTATGACGAAAGATTTTACTTTTAAAAGATTTTACTTGTATTTCTGATTTATTGGTAGTGGTAGTATTATTGTCAAATTCAAAAGTGCATAAAAAATATTCATTCGTTCGAGGTTTTAAGAATCAACACAAGGTTTCACTTATTCGCTTATTTCTTTCTCTGTTGATAATGTTATGTAATTTAGAAATGTTACTAGTTAAATCTGCATAAAAGAAGGAGAGTTATAGTTGGAGAGAAAATTATTAATCGGATATCTTGATACCAAGAAGTACCTAATTTTAATAAGAAAAATTAGGTTACTACGAGTACTTCTTTACGTCAGAAATGTATCGTACTAATATTATAAATGCGAGAGTTTGTGTATTTGTTTGTTACTCCTTCACGCAAAAACCGCTTAACTAATTTTCAAGAAATTTGTCACACACATAGAGGGTAACTGGTATTAACACATAGGTTAGTTTTTATCCCAATAAATGTTCCTGTGGGACGATTTACCACGCGGGCAACGCAGCGGGCAACAGATAGTATTACATATTCCTTAAAGAAACTAAAGATTAGTGACATCAAACTGCGGCTAATATTCTTATCTCTAAATTATATTGCAAAAGTAGCACGTGATGTTCCTTTTATAGGTTTAGACGATAAACAAGCAGATGAATTTCCCGTTTTCTAAGAAATACGAGTTGTCAATAAACAAATGCATATCGAACTGATACGTTGTTAATTAATATAAGATTAGGATTTGTTTAGACAGAACAACGAAAGTAGAAAGCATTAATTTGGAAACCAGAATAACTTAGCTGGTTCATTGTTAATTCTATTCTGACGCACTTCGTAAATAAAATTAAAATAAAAGTATCATTGGATAAGTCTTTTCTTTTTTTAGTTTTTTGCATTAACGTTAGCATTTGCCATGAGCTAAGTTGGAAATTGCATCAAACTACCTAATTTAACAAAATTTGGTTTAATATTCAAAATTAGTATATATTATTATTTTAGCACTTGCCCTGTGCTTGGGATAAATTTCTATAAATTTCAAAAAAAGAAAAAATTTCGCCCCAGACAGGATTTGAACCTGTAACCTTTCGTCTCAAGCCGACGAATGCTCTAACCAATTGAGCTACTGAGGATTCAAGTCCCGTGGCGAAATTTTTAATTCCTTTCTAACCCGTTAACGCGGGTAGTTATGTCCTATAGATACACAATTCTGAGTACCTACCAAATGAGTTCATCATTACAGATGAAATTCACATTTTAGAATGGCCATAACTTTCGTTTCTCGCAACGTATTTTTATTTTAGCACTTGCCCTGTGCTTGGGATAAATTTCTAAAATGTGAATTTCATCTGTAATGATGAACTCATTTGGTAGGTACTCAGAATTGTGTATCTATAGGACATAACTACCCGCGTTAACGGGTTAGAAAGGAATTAAAAATTTCGCCACGGGACTTGAATCCTCAGTAGCTCAATTGGTTAGAGCATTCGTCGGCTTGAGACGAAAGGTTACAGGTTCAAATCCTGTCTGGGGCGAAATTTTTTCTTTCTTTGAAATTTATAGTATATATTAGTGTAATAAGTAGTCAAAGAAAGTCATGTCAAGGTCTTGCCACCAAAATTTTCTAATTTCACTCAATATAATCACGAAATTCTATAAATTCACACAAACTACGGTAATTTTGCTCTCCAAAACTCCATTAGATAGTTCTGACAATCGTTGCTTGCAACTTCAACAGCAATGTCGGACACTCAATAAATCAAACTATAACTGTTTTTGTTACAAGTATTTTACACGTGCTGCGGAAAACATTACCGTTTCGTACAATTCACACCTCTACATATTAAGAAACATTTCATAAGTAATAACAGGTATTATAGTCATTGGTCAGCAGAGCGTATAACACCTTAAGGGCAAAGATATTTACAATTTATTAGTTAATATCAAAGTAAATTAAGATACAATTGATATTAGTAAGGACGTCGAAACTAAAACTATATTCGTTGATTTTGAAGTTCCTTGCCAAAGAGTATATAAATACTACGTAATAAGAGGCGGGTCTTTCATAGATACATAGCAAACCCGAATTTCGTATGAAGTTTAGCTTAAGTGACACAAGACTCTTGACAGATAAGTATAACCTGTTTAATTTGAAAGTAAGTCTAAACGCATTCAGATATAAGGCAACTAGTGTCATATGATTTAGGTGGATAAAAACATCAAACTTAATTCTTTTATCTAATATGTATATATCTTCTAATATTAATATATATAAATCTCGTGTCACATTAATGTTTGTCCTCAATGGCCTCCTAAACCACTTAACCGATTATAATAAAATTCGCACACCATGTGCAGTTCGATCCAACTTGAGAGATAGGATAGCTTACATTTCAATTTATCGAAGGCGAAGCCGCGGGTAACAGCTAGTTTTTTGTGTAAATTTTGCGCCAAACTGGTCCTTGAGGTGAACTTATGAATTTGTGGTTTTTGAACATGATACCTGCAGATCGATATCTTATTTGACAAAATTTAGAGGCTGTTTACTTTTTAATCCTACATAAATTAAAATACTAACTATTTACCAAAAGAACATTAAAATACAACCATAACAAAGAACCGGTCCCATTTAAACATACCCAATTATTATTGTCTCTCATATAAAATTAACGACAAAGATTGCAAAAATTATACAGAAAGTTTGCTCAAGGTTATCCAGTACCAAGATCATGGCGCAATATTTTTTAAATTCACTTAAAAAGGGGAAAGAGAGATCAGATAACGTAGTAATTAAATAGATTTAAACCATTCCGACACAATGTAAATATTTTTTGTCCTAAGATACTCCACTAAGGACCAATTCGTCCGACGGTACAACAATCTTAACAGTACACAGTAATCATTAAATAACATTTTATAATAGGTACACTTAATATCAGTATCTAATGGATAGTTTTGAGTATTAATATAAATATATTCAAAAAAGGAGTACCACGATTTCTTTCATTGCAGAAGTCTAAATGATTTTTCTATTTTTATAAACTTTGACGCTTTGAGTCGAGCTGCAATGAAGTGATTTTTTTATTCTACCAACAAAAAAAAAAGAAGAGTTAAGGTAAAATTCGGCTAAAATAATGACTTATTATGAAATGATAAGTATTGAAAGTAATATGATTCTCAAAATCATTATATTAATATATTATATCCTTTAGGCATTAAATATAAATAGGTACAGAAGGTACATACAAAGTGCGCTCGAACAACGCACATAGACACCGCTCACGGACACCAACCGGACCGACGGAACGGACCAATCTGGAACACTGCGATTGCGCGTGACATTCGCGTGAGATACGCTTAGTAATCTTTTTGATGCAAAAATGGAATACGTAAAAAATATATATACATATATATTATATCGACGCGAGACGAACGAGAGACAAGCATTTATGAATTTTGTACAGCAAAAAAGCTATAATTGTTCAGTGGGCGGTTTTTTTTAAATTCAACATTAAGTGGTTAGTTACATTTTATGCTGCCACATGTAAATACCTAAGTGTATGACTTGCTGTTAGATAAAACATGTTATTACAGCTAAAACGACTTTTTTGCAGAAAAAGCTAATAGATAAACTTAATACAACTTAAAAATATTTTGTTTGAAGGGGAGTTTGTTTTGCAAATTCTACTTCTGACTAGCTAGTATTGGAGAGGGTGATAGCTTAAAACTTAATCGCACTTTAAAATTATTAGGAATAAATAATGAAGCATATAAATAAATAAATGAATGATAAAATTTAAAATATTGTGTCCCACCACAATATGTTAGATTAAGTTAGTGTTTAAATATGTTTTAACATCTTCTCAATACACATAAATTATTTTAATTTAATTTATTTTCACTTAAATATTTTAGTAATTATCAGTTTACAGTTCCGTTCTTCTTAGTTCATTCATTCTGAATTAGAAAGGTTCTCACATAAAATCACTATTTTTTGTGTGGTTGTGCTTAAGCCAAAGAGACAACCCTAGCAGGACCTTCGAGTATAGTTGTCAAAAGCGAGGTATTGCGCGTATCTATATTTTGTGCTACAGGACTAGCAACGAGCTGTCTTGATGATAGGAAACAACTGCGACCTTTAGACACCATAGATGTTACATGTGCATCGTTTTCCCTTGACAATAGGAATAGGTGTAAGGCAGTGGATCCCAGCCGGGCAAGTTACTGCTCAATTCTATACCAGAAGATATATTGTTGGTAATTAAAAGTAGTGTAACCTGTACACGATTAGACGATAATTTATTCTATTCAGCCGACCTGGATTAACACGAGAAATTTATAAACAAAAAAATATAAACAATCTGTTTGACAACTAAACCTTTTGGAACTCTCGTTAAGGCTCTTTTTTTTAATTTTTCGTTTTTTCGTGTCAAATCTACCTTGTTTATATACTTCAAATATCTAATACAGTATTTTACCTATTACAAAAAATATGTAGTTTTGTCAAATTGCATTAATTAAAAAAAGAGTTGCTGGTTGAGCAACGGAGAACCTTGTAAAGAACTATTACTCCCTTTAAATAATTTTAGTGGATTCCACTTAGAGAATACGAGCGTGAAGATATTTTTTTTTGTGAATAAAAATAACATATATAAATTATTTCTAAGAGAACATGATCTCAAATTTTATGTCATGAACTGTAATTATAATTAGGAAATAAATTTTCCGTGTCCTTGATACAAATTTGATTCCGGGGATTCAATATCAAAGCAATAAGAGTATTTTAAGTACTGTACAGTTCTTGTTTGCCCCAGGGAAATTTGTATGGAATGAAATCACTTTTATCACAGCCGAGCGATGGCTACTGCTCCTAAGATCATACGTTTAACAAAAATTGTACAACTTAATGAATCCTTAAGTGATACAAATTTTCTACAAATTACACAGATCACTGTGCTGTAAAACATATCGATATTGAACATTTCTTTAATTGCTAAGCAAGTTTCTTCTTGCAACAATAAAAAAAATCAATAACCCGGCAAAACCTATCCGCAATGTTGCCAAGATCAATCTTGATAACGTCAAATTTTTAGCAATTATGAGGCCACAGATTCGTCCAATTTCTAGCTCCCCTATTATTCCGGGGCTTAAAAATAGAACATTAAAGCCAGTTCCGAACACTGATGTCGATACAACATAGTATGAAAAAACAAGTCATCACTTACCTGATTTCAGTTATCTAGGAGAATCGGATAAGTCAGATAAGAAGAAAATAGTTATAAATGCAGAAAACCTTTGTGCTTCTGACTCTGCCCTGACTTTAAATGCTGCCTTTGATTTCGTTATTGCTATCTAATGACACCATTTTCAATGTAAATATCCCTGAATTTAAATATTTAAATTCAATATGCAGATTATGTAATGACAGAGTCAACTGAAACAACCTGATGATGGGTCGCACATCGGTGCGTTTGTGGCATTGCATGATTGCGCCAGCTGTGACTAATTAAACCAACGCCTAAGACGTCATTAGTCTAGTTATTTAGTATAATTTCGAATAATTAATAATTATAGACAATAACTAAACTAAAGCTACCTCGATAATCAAAGCTTAGAGAGTAATAAAAACATTTGATGCTTGTCACATATAAAAATCTGACGCTGATCAGCGATACTCAAACTTGCCCTAAGATAAAGAATGTTGCCCTTTAACAGCGCCTAGGTATCTTATTGTGGGACTTTGTGTCTGCGGCTAGTCGTAGGTGTCATGGTTCTGCCTCTGCCTATATCTTCGGGGATATGGACGTGAAGATACTTCTTATATGAGATAATGCTGTATAATATTATTAGAACAAATCAGCTAATACGTAAATTTATAACTATATCTTGGAAATGTTTGTATGAATTGATGCATATTCTTCGATTGACTCTTAAATTCAGAAAAGGTTTTGTAATCCTTACTGATATTATAACTGCCAATGTAAGTTTGTTTCTTACTCTTTCACGCAAAAGCTACTTACCAGTCAGTAGTACACATATTTGTTCATGACTTAAACGCAAGCGAAGCCGCTCGCAAAAACTAGTTATAGATAAAATATTCACCAATTGTTATGAGAAATGATAGAATATGATAATAAGTTAAGTTAAATATTTTAAAGTAATGGAAGGCAGTAAGACAGACTAAGTGATGGACTTGTAATAAAATATACATACATCCTATTAATATTATAAATGCGAAAGTTTGTAAGTATGGATGTATGGATGTATGTTACTCTTTCACGCTCGAATGGCTGAACGGATTTGTCTGAAATTTGGAAGACAGATAGATTGTGACCTGGATTAACATATAGGCTATTTTTAATCCCGATCGCACACCGGGTTTCTGTGAAAACGCGGGCGAAGCCGCGGGTAGCAGCTAGTACATACATATCTTCACGCCAAGTCCCTTACGGGCTAGGCAGAGAGTATCGAGTGCCAGACCTCACGATCCTGACAAACCTTGCTTCCTTCACATTCATAACCCTTTTCATACAAACTCGCCGGTTTTGGAGACTCTTGACACCACCCTCGGATAATATCCGCTTGATCTGATCGTGAAATGTCAGCCTTAATTAATAAAATATAAAATAATATAAAACTGTACATTTAACATATTAAAGAAAACTGGTTTTAAAAAATTGGTACGGACAAATAAAGGGGCAGTAGAACGACGCGTAATGAGTAAACAAGTAATTAGTTAAACAGTGTTTCACTCATTACTCGGTAATCGTATCAATTTAGATTTCTTATTAGGTGAAATAACTGCCTCGTTGTCCGAGTGGTTAGCGTTCACGCCTAGCTCCGGTCAACCGCGAGGCTCGGGTTCAATAACAAAATAAATGAAAGCTCTTAACCTCTTTGTATCTATTACATAAAAATTAATACCCATTTTCATGACATTCTCGCGGTTATCTAATCTCGCTTTAACGGGTGGACTAAAAAAAAAAGAAAACAAAAACGGATGGACTAATTTTGCTAATCAGTTTTTTGCTGTATTCGCTATTGTCAGGAGGACGATAATTTGAAAAGGAAAATCGGGAAAATTGCAGGGAAAGTGGAAAAAAACACTCTTCAATTTTGTCCATACAAAGCGTATTTGTTAATGTTAAGTGATACGGAGTCGAGATCGGCTAGTTTAATATAAGAAAATTTTCATATTAGTCATATTGCCTTGATAATTTTGTGTAATCCCTTAATTATAATTACTAGAATTGTACTTTCAACACGAATGTTATGTATATTAGTAAATACTGATAAAGACTTCAAAAATTAGACCCATTCATTATAGTTTTCTTATCACGCAACAAAAAGCAATTAGTTATGAAACTGTGCCGGTCAGACAGACCAATAAAACGCAATTCTTAACCACACCCGCTGCTAAAATGTAGAATTACTTGGTCTTCAGTAATTGTAACCAGAACGGTATGATGGCTATGTATTATAGGAATGTCGAGAATTGCAATCGTTATAATTTACATACTGTTCAAACTGGACTATATTATTGTAGAGTGAATGGACAGGTATTCAGCAAATAGAATACTACGAGTACAAGTGTAATTTTAAATAGATTGACCCCAATAAGTTTCATACTATTTGTTTTCGTACTATATATGACATGTCACAAAAATAATATTTTTTACATACATACATACATACATATCTTCACTTTTTGATTTTGATTTAAATTAAGGGAAAAATAAATTAAGGCTAAACCGATTTGGCTAAAATTAAATGAGGAGGTATTTTAGAATTACTCTAACACATTATTTTTCAAAAATTTGATAAAATGTTAAGGATTGTAGACAAAATCCATACATTTCATAAAACTATAGAAGCAGTGACAGCAGAAAACATTTTTGACATTTTTGAACTTTTGCTTGTCTGTTTCCCGTCCGTAACTGTCAAATTCTTCACGCCAAGTTTCTTACTAGGGCAGACAATAAGTATCGCGGGTGTCACTAGTCCTTGCAGACCTAACTTTCTCCACATTTATTACTTTTTTCATACAAACATGCCTCTTGCAATGTAGTTATTATTAAATGCAAGCAAACCCACGAGTAAAAATTCAATCCCTACAAATAATGGTACGTTGGTGTAACTAGTTTTAAGCATCTTCACGCCCATATACCAGAAGTGGTAAGCAGAGGCACAACCAGGGCACCCACGACTAGCCGCAGACACTAAGTCCCACTATGTGATAGGTGGCAAGCCTATCCCCAACCGGGCACGTTTCCAAACCCGAGCAACATTGTTTTTGTTACAAAATTGGAAAAACCCGGGACCTCATGCAGTCAAGTCCAACAATTGAAGCGCTAGACCACAGAGGCGATTACTAGTTTTAGAATATAATTTTACAAAGATAAAGGAGAAAACGGCTTACTTGCTCAATAAGAAATATAGTGACACCAAGGATAAGAGACAGGGATGCAGTATCTTACTAAGAAAACCTGAAGAATTCACTATAAAAGCAACTTGCATTTTTGTCTTCCACTTTTTATTTACTTACTACGTACTTGACTGCATGAGGTCCGGGTTCAAATCCCGGGTCGGCCAACAAAAATAAAATTGGATTTTTCCAATTTTCTAATTAAAAAAATGTTGGTCGGGATTGGAAATGTGCCCGGTTGGCGATAGGCTTGCCACCTATCACATCGTGGGACTTAGCGTCTTCGGCTAGTCGTGGGTGCCTTGGTTGTACCTCTGCCTACCTCTTCGGGGATCTGGGCGTGAAGATAATGTTTTCACAACAAAATAATCTGCGAAATTTTAAATGTATTAGTAATATTGATTTGATTTGGTTTAATTTGATGATTTGGCTTGCTTCATTACCTTAATCATTTTCGATCAGAATGTTGGCCTGACAGATGTCATTAAAATTCTATAAAAATAGTTTAGTGAAGTAGTCACGCTAGAAAACGAACTTTAAAACAAGGTCCACACATGTCTGTAGCAACACAAATACCTAACTAATGAAGCAGACATACATTTTAAAGGAATTAAATTTAAAAAATTGATAGAAGAAGGCGTTACTTTATTTTAATTAAATTGTAAAAGAAATCAGATCAAGCGTGAACATAAAATATAAGAAGTCTGAAATATATATATTTATATGGCTGTTATTGGTTCTTTTAAACATTGAATTGAAGGACTCACGAAAATATGATGTAAAACAAAATACAATCTACAAGAAAATAATATTTAAATAAGATATTATTATTTAATTTATTATACTAATATTATAATATTATAGATTTAGTATATTATTACTGGTTGTTATTATACTATTATATTGCTTGTATTTAGAAGTATGAACCATTTGGGCAATTAGAACCAGTTTTGGGCTTAAGTATTAGTTTCACGAGTACATCTAGGTATACTCACACTTTAAGGATACAACTTAACGTTGTTTCTAATAACTGTTCATGTGGCCAAATTACTGTAATAGTTAATATATTACATACATACATACATACATATCTTCATGCCAAATCCCTTACGGGGCAGGCAGAGAGTATCGAGTACCAGACCTCACGATCCTGACAAACCTATCTGTCTGGCTTCCTTCACGTTCATTACCCTTTTCATACAAACACTCTGATTTCGGAGACTCTTGATTAATTACATAATAATAATTATTAAAACAAAAAATGTTCTATCGATTCGTGTAATATATTAAAACCTATTTTATACTTAAAACTTATTCTTTCTCGGTAGATTATAAA
The DNA here is from genome assembly GCA_002245475.1 of Calephelis virginiensis. Taxonomy (NCBI): domain Eukaryota; kingdom Metazoa; phylum Arthropoda; class Insecta; order Lepidoptera; family Riodinidae; genus Calephelis; species Calephelis virginiensis. The sequence goes on along the minus strand of NJDC01006419.1, from coordinate 20,702 downwards.
TAGATAATAGAACGTTGCCTGGATCAGATGGTTAATTTATAATTCATTAATTTCTAGGTATACCAGCGACATTGAACTACATACCTTTGGATGCTCCTTATGACCCATCACCAAAGCTACTACCGTATCCAAGCTACAGGGGCAATGAATTGGGTAATTGCGAATACGGATTGACTACAGTATACAGAATCAAGGCCGATAAATGTAATCGATTGTGGGTGCTGGATGTTGGCACATACGGATATGGTACGTTAGAACTTAATGTTTCAATAATTGAAAATATTTATTAATTAATGCAATTGAAAAACTTCATGCAAAAAGGCTCAAACGGTCGTGGGTGGAGCCTGATTACGTTATATTGCAGATTTTTAAAGGACTTATTCTTGACATGTTTATACTCCTAAACTGACACCGACGGAACCAGCTTGTCCAGGTGGTGTGACCGGTGGAAATCGTGATCACTCACTATGGGATAGTGTTTCGCACATCGATGACTGAAAAGTAATGTTGGACAGGATAGTTAAAATTAGGCATTTTTCTCGATGTTCTTGTAAACAGATCGAGCAGCCTTGCTGCCTTTTGCGGGCTTGTGCACTCATAAAAAACGCTTACAGTTTAACTAAAAACTGTAGAAGATTTTGGAATTACTTTGTAAAGAATGCATCCCAACCCACACTACTGTTTTTTCTGGGTTCCGCGGAATCTAGTACCAATAGTAGGGCTGAAACTCACTCAAGTCAAGCAAAGGCACTCGTGTTTATATACCGTGCGCCCCTCTTTATATTTCGCCCTATGCATTAACATGTAGATATGGGTAAGGGAGTAGATGCATTAAGAAGGTCCATATGTATATTCAATTGAAGATATATTGGACGTTTTCAACCGCTTTAGATTTGAAGTTCCATTCCACTTTTTTTCTACTTGATCAGCTGACACGGTCTAGTGATCTTCCCGCAATGTGAAAAACACGATTCCATAAACAGACAATAATAATTATTTTTAATAAAATAACTTTATATGTCTTTTTGGAAAAGTTTAAATATACATACAAACATATCTTCACACCAAGTCCCTTACGGAGTAGGCAGATAGTATCGAGTGCCAGACCTCACGATCCTGACAAATCTGTCTTGCTTCCTTCACATTCATAACCCTTCTCATACAAACACGCCGATTTCGGAGACTCTTGACACCACCCTTGGATAATATCCGATTGATCTGATTTATTAAATATAAAGAAACAATAATTCAACAATTGATTTAATTAAATTGAATAGTATAATTAGATATTGTTCAATATTTACTTATTATTATTTTATAAAATTTGTAACAATTGAATATTTTTATTACACTTTGTTTCAGATCCAAATGTAACGAACGTGTGCCCATACGCATTAAATATTTACGACCTGAATACTGATCAACGTATACGGCGATACGTTTTCCGACCTGAAGATATAGTACCTACAACTTTCATTGCCAATATCGCTTTAGATGAAGGTCTTACTTGTGATGATACTTTTGCGTATTTCTCCGATGAACTTGGCTATGGACTTATAGCGTACTCCTGGGAACAAAATAAATCTTGGCGATTCAGTCATAGTTACTTCAGACCAGATCCATTAGTTGGTGATTTCAACATTGGAGGTCTCAATTTCCAATGGGACGCTGAAGGAATATTTGGAATCACAGCTTCTCCCCCAGGTGTAGATGGATACAGAACACTCTACTTTAGTCCTCTCACTAGTTATATGGAGTTCTCAGTATCAACACGCATTTTAAGAAACGAATCTAAAACTGATGATTCTTATAGAGACTTCAAGATTGTTGGATCACGTGGTGATAACACCCATACCACTGCAAAAGTGATGGATGACTCTGGTGTTCAGCTTTTCAATTTGATTGACCAAAACGCTATTGGTTGTTGGAACTCTTTTTTGCCTCTTAACTCGCAGAATGTAGGTGTGGTTGATAAGGATGATCAAGGACTTTCCTTCCCCTGTGATGTCAAAATCGATGAATATAAAAATGTATGGGTTATGTCAGATCGTATGCCTAATTTCTTAGAGGCAGAACTCGATTACAGCGATATCAACTTTAGAATATACGCTACTACGTTAGATAGTTTAATAGACGGAACTGTTTGTCAATCAACTTCATCAAATTTAGTGCCTTTCCAAAATAACCAATTTGGATATAATTCACTTCCATCAAGTCCTTACTCATTACTATCTCAGAATTACGTACCAGAGTTAATAAAACCAAACCCATTTGTCAAAGAATCACCTGTACAATACTACATAAATTCTACACCTAAGCCAATCAACAGGAATCAGTGGTGGTTAAAGAAAAACTATCAAGTATTTGAGTAATATAAGTATTGTAAAAGTATGTACCTAATAGAAAATTGTGATGAATACGAATATTTGTAATTTTTAGCAATTGTTGTTAAAAATTACAAGCATCTACCTAAAATTAAATTTAATGATATACTCTTCAACGAGTTATCGTATATGATAATTGTGTAGAACGCAACTTGCTGCTTTGGAAGAACAGTGACTCAAACATCATTTTCAATTTATTTTATACGACAGTTACATTATAAAATAATTCAAAAATTGTACTAGCAAGAATTTTGTATTGCGGATGTTAGAAATGCCGTTTTAGTACGTTTTACGTACGAAAAAGTATTTTTTTTTTACACACTTTATTAGTATATTTTTATTTATTTGTTCTAAGTAAAGCTATAGTTAATTGTTGCCTTCACGACGAACACGATGCCTTCCATTTTATTTTCAAAGCTTATTTTTTTTGGGTTGGCTGGAAGAAATTTCTTTAGTTAGAGATAAGCTCGCCTTTTGTGCATTTTTAACTTCTCGTGTATTTTGTGTATTTTAGTTTTTGTGTGCAATAAAGTGTTAAATAAATAAATAAATAAAAAAAAATAATGACTTCATTGTCCAAAATAAGTACTTGTTTGTATACAACATGGCATTATAATATATGCTATATTTGTATTTTTCAAGTTTTTCAAAAATCGACAAAACTGTTTCTAATTTATTAAAACTTTTGCTTTTACCAGATATGTTGTTGTTCCTTTAATGCAGCAAATTGTTAATTAATAACAGATTTGTTAAAAAACAAATGTAGCTATTAATGATTGATTATAGTAAACCTCGATTTGCCTGTAGGTTAACTTAGTCTTAATTGCAATATAATGTGTTATTAATAATGTTTATAATAAATTATGATATGAATGATTACAATTTTCTCATTTCCAAATACTCAAGTGCATATTTTACCCTTATTTACTAACTGGAAGAAGCTGGAAAAACTTACTTAATATCTTGTAAATAGGGATATTTTTTTTGTAATGACTGTGCTGAATTGGGTCTTTATAATTAGGTCACTATCACTTTTCATCAAAGCATTTAGAGTGGTTTCTTACCCAAAAAAATAAAAAAATAAGAAGAGTACTTTTTATCAAACTTGCGTAATATGCATGTGAGATCAGTGGTAGTGGTATATATAGTCTTAAATGCGCTCGAAATGAGAGTGTAACGCTCGTTGACTGCATTTGTAACAGTGAGAACCGAGAAAGAGTGGGACTGAAAGAAAATATTGATATTAGATTGAAAAAGGGCGTGCTCCGCTAGTTCGGTCATGTGGATGTGAGCAGAACCAAAGATTGACAAAGCAGATATACAATGCCAATGTGGATGGATGTAGGTACCTCTCCTGGGAGACTATGGTTGACATTCCACGTTCTAATCGCTCGGACGTTATCCGAGGGTGGCGTCAAGAGTCTGCGAAACCGGCGTGTCTGTATGAAAAGGGTAATGAATGTGGGGGAAGCCAAACAAGTCTGCCACGATTGTGAGGTTTCACACTCAATACTCTCTGCCTAATTCTCATTCTCATTTTAAAACCAAGACTTTTTTTTTAATCTCACTCTTTCTCGGATCCCACTGTTATTAATGCGGTCAGCGAGCGTTATACCACAGATTTTTATTTTTTCACTAATTTTCATACTAACTGTTTATTCACAACATCGTCAGTATAGAATAGATTTTTTTTCAAACTTTCATCCCCTATTATAGTCTTTTAGCTTTGATTTTTGAAAATAAAGTTGGTGTTTGAACTCAATTCTTTAACTTTAGGCATATCAAACATCAATAACTAATATTTTTTTTTTTCATTTAAAATATTAAGTATTGAAAACCTCTGTGTTCTAGCTATCCGACATAGGACTTTAGGTCGACCTCTGGAACGGGCAACAAAAAAATGTGTTTTTTCAATTTTCTAATAAAAACAATATGGGAATTGGATATGTGCCACTTATCACATTGTGGGACTTGGTGTCTTCGACTAGTCGTGGATGTTTTCATTGTACCTATCCTACCTCTTCGGGACATGAGTGTAAAGATAATGTTTTACGTATTCAAAACAAAATAAAATATGTGTTATACTTATTCAGCCACATAGGAACGAACAAAAAAACTAATAAATAATCAAGTATTTAAAGCATGTTTTGAATTAAGAAATCTCATAAAACATTGTGGCAATTAGTGTCTTCGGCTAAAGAAAATTTGGTTTTTCTAATTTTCTAATAAAAAAAATGTTGCTCGGGATTGGATATCTGCCCGGTTGACGATAGGCTTGCCACCTATCACTTTGTGGGACTTAGTGTCTTCGGCTCGTCGTGGGTGCCGTGGTTGTGCCTCTGCCTACCTCTTCGGGGATATGGGCGTGAAGATACTTTTTTTTCATAAAACTGTTATAATTATTTTACTAGAATATCTCCAAGACAAAGACACAACTTTTTTTGCAATAAGTCTTAAGATGAATAGAGTTTTATTCAAATACGTATATAAGGATGCAGGATAATAACTTGTTCTAAACTTGTTATTGTTAAGGTCATTATCTAAAATTCACACCGGCAACAGAATACACACTTTAGAAGTCATTCAGCAACTGTAGATACCTTGTATAAATTGATAGCAGTTTTCATCACATTGGCTATAAACACAATTCAGTTGTATTAGCGTGCACGTTCTTTTTTGTATAATATACTATTCTTACGTTGAAGAGAAAAGGTTTAGAGGACGTGATTGCCTTATCAGTAGTATCAAAGTATGCGGGTATTAGCTTAAGACTTACCCACAATTGTAGTTATGAGCAAATCAGTTCATGCTTACCGTTTGTAATTAAGTATACTCTAAATTGGAGCCGCCATAAAAAAACTAGGTTGAAGTGGAATTAACGTAGTATCGTGATTAAAATACAAATGTAAGATTAAATAAAGATTTAACATTATAAGCACACATTATGAACGGTGACAATAAGAAAAATGAATATAATCCCTATGAACATAGAGAGGTGGAAAAACCGAGTTCGTGAGTACCTTTTCTTTATTACCTATTTTTTAAGGTTTTTGCAAAAAAAATGTGTTTATATAAGATTTAATATTTACATTTAGATATACAGACCTAGATAAATAAGAGAAACACAATACTTATCCAATACAGCCTTTTAAATTATGGTTAGAAGAAACACCCATGTTAATTGCAATAACGAAATCACTAAAATACAATTTCAAACTGTTTGCAATTATATTTTTCAAAATAATTATTTTCGTTTAGTTGTTTTGAAAATAATGTTTATTAGGTAACTGATAATATTTCATACTTATATTGTTTAGTATTATTAATGCCAAAGTCTGTTTGCCTATTATTCTTTCATGCCTAAGGCGGTGCATTGATATTAGTAAAATTTTATACACATTTACCTATTATACCTAATTAAACTTCACGTTTAAACTTAGACTTATTTTATCAGAAATTAACCACCACAGAAATACAAACGAGAATGAAAGTTTCTGTGACAATCGTAACAAAAAATAATGGAAACAGATAGTAGGTATAAGTGTGGACTTTCCATTTGTCTGTTTGTTACGATCTAGGTTCAATCCCTGGAATGACTTATGAAATATGATGTGTTTATAGTTCAACACCCGAATTCAAACAAAGGCTCTTTTTTATCATAAAATTATTTACAAAGGAAACATGTCCTGGGAGGTTAAATACTAACGAGGTTTTAAATTATTCCTGTCGCAATAACGTCATGACGTGTTCCGGTTTGGAGGGTACGGTAGCCGGAAAACTTAATTTTGCTCTAGGTCTAACATCCTGGCCTCAGGTTGGCAACGCACCATTATCACCTTTGGTGTCTCTAGGCGGCGTGATTTTCTTACCATCAGGAAATCCGTTTGCTTGTTCGCCTTCCAATACCATAAAGTAAAAGTGTATTAAAATAATATGTAAATAAATAAATATCCCTGAACAAGTTACACAAATTGAATCTAACCCCAAATTAAGCAAATTAATGCTTGTGTAATGGGTGTTAGCCAACGATTATAACACTAATAAATTCTTAAATAAATATCAGAATAAATTTAATAAACACACAAAAATAATTCATGTTGAAGTAAACAAAGACGACGTCTGATATATTTTAAATCAATAAATTTAACAGCTGTAACAAATCCTAACCGTAATAATATTGCTAAAAACCCGATATGGTCACGGTAAGATGCGAGTACTCATTACTTTCAGCTATCACAAAATTAAAAATTTTCAAATTAGTTTTAGGTGCCATAGACAGGCAGAAACACACACACACACACACACACACACACACGTGCGATTTGATATTGGAATGCCTGCCTAGTTTTCCCCGGGTACATACATTCATCTATTATACCTATATCAATATTATACATTGGCAATGTATATTGACTTTGTCAACCTTTCGTCTGTCATTCTTTCCACGTGAACGAACCTTTATTTTAACACCAAAATTTTCTTTCAATCCCATTCTTTCTCAGATCTCATTGTTACATATGGGGTCTGCTAGCGTTACACCAGAGATTCTCTGCACCGCTGTCATTTCGACCGCATTTTATCCTAGTCTTATGTTTTTTCTGAAATACCCAACTCTCGCTTCCATACAACAACGTTGCAAATTGAGTCTGGTACCGTGACTAAATAACTTGCTTTAAAATAACTTACCCAGCGCCCTATTCACACTATTCCCTGTACATTGTCTTCTCTTTATATCCACAGTGTTCTTTCCATTCCTGCTAAAAGCACTACCAAGTCATGTTTGCAATAACCTATATTTTACCATATGCTCGCCTCTTATGAACTGCCTGGCAGACAGGCAAATGGTCTATTCCACTTAGCGGACACGGACCTGTATGGGTCTTATGTCAAAACTTATGTCTAAAGATGGCCAATGTGTACTAAACATTGTGAAGTATATATTTGATAGTACATAGCATATTATTACGTAAGATAGTTGCGTCTAAATGGCCCAGTTTTTAAGATGGCCCATTTTCAAGATTTCGTATTGTTTAAAAGTACAAAATATTGAAAATGGGCCATCTTACGAACTGGGCTGTCTTAGGCGCAAGTAGCAAGTGGCTCGGAATTTCTCAAGGAACCTGTATTATCCATCTTCTCCACATCAATGACACTCTACAAAAACCAACATTGTTAAGCTGCTGACAGCATAGGTGCACACACCGCCTCTATACGGGCTGTGTTAATAACACCAGTGACCTTTAATATTTAGATAAAACAACCTTGACACTTATTTAATCTAAATGTTGGTTATTTTATCCAAATATAAGCTAGTTACTTTTAGCCTGATTAGCCAATTCATATGCAAAAAAAATATTTTAAGGCGTTAGAAGGTCTAACTCATAAAACTGTAACACAGAATTTATAACTAATTATTTTAGGGTCAAATTTTTACAATTTATATGTACATGCGAAAAAATATACCCAGTTATATAGATTTGAACAAAATTGTTAAAAAATTACAATAAATGTTTGTTAACCGACTTCATAAAAGGAGAAGGTTTTCATTCGGCTTTTTGTATGTTTGTTACGCGATTACTCCGTCAATGGCCAACCGATTTTAATGGTGTTTTTTTAGAAAGATAGGCTATGATTCCGATGTGGTTCTATACTAGTAGGATATTAATAAAATTTATGTGGGACTAGTTCTAAAAAAAATCTTGCAATTTTACTGCACTTATTTGGACCGGAACCTATTTATTCAAGTCTTAAGGCCGCGGTACAAGACGTCAATTATCTTTAAATTAGTTATTAACCTGAAATTTCCAATACAAAATTTTAACATATCGATACATTAAATGTTTATTGACATCTCTGAGTGTGGCCGTTAGTTGCACGTTAAATTCACTAACTTCGATTTCACCAACATTGTGAAGTTAAAGCGCTTGAACACCAGTGACTCACTTCTAGTACATCTAGTGACCACTCTCTGTCAGTGAATTGTTAATTTAGTAAACACGCTATACATCAAAATGGTCATTACATACATACACATCTTCACGCCAAGTCCTTTACGGGATAGGCAGTGAGTATCGAGTGCCAGACCTCATGATCCTGACAAACCTGCCTGCGTTATATCTCGTGGCCTGGACCACAGGCCACGATGCAAATTCATTTACCTCGGCACACAACAGTAGCGAGTACTCACGTTATTGCGGCAGAGCTGAGGAACTATGGTGAAATAAATTACCAAGATTTTATCCACACATTACAACATACATACATACATATCTTCACGCCAAGTCCTTTACGGGGTAGGCAGTGAGTATCGAGTGCCAGACCTCACGATCCTGACAAACCTGTCTGGATTCCTTCACATTAATTACCCTTTTCATACAAACACGCCGGTTTCGGAGACTCTTGACACCATTCTCGGATAATATCCGAGTGATCTGATCGTGGAATGTCAATCTTGGTCTCCCCGCTCTGATGTAACCCTATTTGTTTCTAAACTCGCTCGCATTCTAAAGTTTTCGGTCAAAACTTGTTATTACATCCGTTTTACTGCTGACTTTTGCCTCCTCAAATGAAGACGTCTATCCATAATGTTTTAACTCAAGCTAGACTGAATTTACGCCACTATTTATCCACCTCAGTTGGTGCATTTCTCTTTTCAAGGCGAGTAATCTCACTTCACCTCTAATAAAATTATTCATAAACCTACATAAAAGATCTTCTTGATTAAATGTTGCAATTATTTTGTAGACACAGCAAGTCATTGAGTTTATATTTAAAAAAAAAAGTGAAAAGTGAATAAGTGCCCCTGAATACTCAAATCAATCTAGCTCATAACGTTTATTGTTCTAAAAGTAGAATTTGTCAAAAAAAATGTTTATTTAATCTGCCATTATACTGTATCTAGAAAACATGGTGACTAATATTGATTTTTGGCTATAGACGGAAAAAGAAGGGTGTTTTAAATTTAAAGTGTCTGTCTGTGTCAGTCTAGGGCATCATAGCTCGGAAACGAATGGATCGATTTCGATTCGGATTATTTTTGGAGTTTACATGATGGAAATTATTCTTACTTATAGTATAAGTTTTGTTTGAGATTATTTTATGGTTATTAAATAATTGTGTTAGAAATTGTATTCTACGGTGTAGGTTGGTTTTATTGGAGCAAGTATCAGAGTAGGTCCTGTTTTACCTGTTTGTAAAACATATTTGAAAGAACATTATCTTTCGTTTTTGTAAACAGTAGGTATATATTATAAAACAAATTCTCCCCTCCGCGTCTGTCAATAGACAGACACTATTCGCGATAATGTCAAAAATTACTGTACGGATTTTAGAGATATAGTGATTGTCGAGATAGGTTTAGATGAATAAGTTGTGAATGTTGTATGTGAAGATTTTGAAAATGACGAAATTTGTTTTGACCGAAATTGCTGCCAAAACCCTTTTAGTTACAGTAGTAGAGTTACATGGGGCACACTAAAAGTTTTGCACTTCTAGCTAATCAGAACAATTTGAATTTCAAATGTTATATTTTTAAAACGTTGCAACCTTTTTAATAATAAAAAAACAATTGGCTGAAATAATTTGTGAATTGTTTTTTTATCACACATCAACGAAAATGAAATTGAGTCGAAAAGATTTTATAGTGATGTTTTTTTATGATTTTAAAAGTTCTCTTTCCCAGCAAGACTG
>NJDC01006418.1:0-17130 GCA_002245475.1 Calephelis virginiensis | reverse complement strand
ACTAACAAAACTCAGTTCTTAATATTCTTATGTCAAAGTTGTATTTACCTATGAAAAGTGTATTTATTAGGATTGTAGCGTTTTGTAACATCACAAGCGCTTACTGAACACGATATCGTAATTGCCTTTATATTTTCTTCTATTTAAATATTAAGATTATGAAATTAATTCACAAAATTCACAGCGACGCACTATGACAGGAATACTATGAAGTATGAACTCTTAGAGCGTCTTTCACCATCTTCAAGTAAAGCTCCACGTAAGCTACTCGTCGATTAATGTGACAAGTAATCCACGATCGCATTTCATCACATCCGAGTAGCGTTAACCACCTCATAAGCTGGCCCGTAACTAACTTGCCACTTTAAGCGCCAAGTAACGTATTTAATCGACGAGTAGGTAGTCGCCGCGTCCTTTTCCCCATCTGCGAACCAGCTGACTTGTGTATAGTTTTTATCAGATTTGTTGTTTATTTTACAAAAAGAGTACTTATTTTTATTAAAATGTCGATAGTTGAGTTCATTGAAGACCGATTAGAAGAATTGGAACAAGTTTTACCACAACGAATTCCCAGAAATCGTGTATTTAACAAACGTGTTAATTATTTAGATGAGCATTATTTTTTCGCAAGATTTCGACTATGTAAAAGTGCAGCTAAACGAGTACACGACCTTATAATGAACAAAATAAAGACCAAAACGTCAAGGTGAGTAGTAGGAATAATCGATTATTTCTTGCTAGAGAAGTTTTTGGAATAGCATATTTTTTACTTTTACATAGCTGAGTTAACACCCTATAAATTAATTTTCTAATTTTCATTACAGGAATCGAGCAGTTCCTTCAGAAATTAGGCTATTACTAACATTAAGGTATTTAGCCACTGGGTGCTTCCTAAGAACAGCGGCTGATTTCTCAGGCGTCAGTCCCCCACTGCAAGTCGTGTAATTAAAAAAGTCACAGAAGCTATAGCATTACTAAGTACTGATGTAATTAAATTTCCTGATGACCTAAGCGGGGTTCAAGAAGGTTTTTATAAAATAGCAAGATTTCCACGAGTGATAGGTGTCATCGACTGTACTCAAATTAACATAATATCACCACGTTCGTTTTATAAAATAGAATTTAATAAAGTACTCCTCTGTGGTTTCACTAACATGTATATAAACCATAGATCTGTCTACGATAAAAAAAAAAGAGTTACTAGTGTAAGGAATTGTAAAAACTCTTATTTCTTTGAGATATGACTCCAAGAGTGATTTAAACATTACAAACATTTCACTTGTAAGCAAACAAGTAATTTTCAAAGATACCTAAAAAGATAGGCTAAAGTACAACCTACAGTTTTCTTTCAAAAGTATAACTTACAAATATTTACTTACTAGCTGTTGCCCGCGGCGTAGCCCGCGTGGTCCACAGGAATATAGTTTCGGGATAGTAATAACAATAATCATTTATTTCAGATGTTATAAAATCCATATCCTCACATTAAAATAACATCACATCACATTAAAAACTATCCTATGTGTTAATCCAAGTTACCCTCTATGTGTGTGCCAAATTTCATGAAAATCGGTTCAGTATTTTTTGCGTGAAGGAGTAACAAACAAACATACTAACTTTCGCATTTATAATGTTAATAGATACATACATACATAAAAAAAACAATTTAGTTAATGAGTCCAATACCTACAAAGTATTTTTTTTTAATTTAAATTGTTATTTTTCCTTTTAGGAGAAGACACAGCAGAAACATTTAGAAACAGAAAATCAAATTTTTCAATAAATGTGCAAGTAGCTTGTGACAACCAATTAAGATGCATGAATATTGTTGCAAGATGGCCTGGTTCAGTACATGACCAAACAATATTTAATAACTCTTAATTAAACCAAAGTTTGAAAGTGGACAGTTTGGAAATGGCTTACTTCTTGGTGACCGTGGATATGAATCAAAAAAGTATTTATTGACACCAATATTGAATCCCACCACTCCAGTACAAAATTTATATAATGAAGCACACATCAGAACGAGAAATACTATTGAAAGCTGTTTTGGTGTATGTAAAAATAGATTTCCTGTGCTGAGACGTCAGGTCACCTTGAGTTTAGAACGAACCCAAGCTATTATAGTAGCTTGTTTTGTCCTTCACAATATTGCAATAGATAGTAACAATGTGCATTTTAGAGAACATCATGATTCTGATTCACAAATACACCAAGAAGGAGTTGCACAAACACAATGTTTGGAAAATAATAATGCAAGAGATCAATTATTACAAGAATATTTCTTGCCACTATTAATTCAGACCAACATAAGAAGGTAAACAAGACAGCCACAATAAAAGTGATGCTCCTATAATATCTATGGTGTATGTAGGCTACTGTTGTCATTTAACGTTGGGATGGCATTAAGTTTGTTTTCTGTCATATTTCATAAAAAAATGTTTAGTTTAAGTTCTTCGAGTGTTTCTTTAGTTGTGAAAATGAAACTAGAAATATCTTCAATATGGTAGTACATTTATTCTTCTAATTCTTTTTTTAATTTTTTTATTTCCAAGATATGTTTCTCTTCTAACCACTCTCGTTGTTTCTGTTTAAATTCAGCATCCTTTATTTTTTCTAATACGTCTGCTTCAGCTGCTGTTATTTGTAATTTTACTAGCTCTAATTTCAGTCTTGTTAACTCTTCAATGTCGTTTCTTTGTTTGGAACCTGTGAAATATAACCTAATATGTCAAATCTTACAAAATGTTTATTTTATTTAATACTGCAAGGTAACGTTTTAAAGATTCATAAAAAAGGTTTGTAATTTTTGTAATACTATAAACTCATTTTTTACATTATATATCTTACCAGTGAGCGCAGGATGCTTTCTGGTTTTCAAATTTTTTCGGCTGGTTACATCCCATCTTAGAGATGAAAATGGTTTACTACATTTTCGTTTGCGTGGTGTAGTATCTTCATATATCTCTGTTACAGTAAATAAACATACTTGGTGATCTTATTATAGACAGCTGCCTAAATAATCAATTTAAATTCTTTTTCTTAAGCGACAATAACAATGATGCATTTTCCAACCTAAGGTTAGGGTGGACCCCAGCCTTAAGAAAACCTCTGGTGTCAGTTTACTTCGTCATTGTATGCAAGTTGTTTTTATAAAATTTCATCAAACCTAGTTCAGACAGATGTAACAAGCAAATCCGCAAACTCATTAGATCTGTTTTAATTCCCTCGTAGTACACAATTATGATTCCATTATTTTTAAAATACATACCATTTATATTGTAAGTGGTTAATTTATTACCTGTAGTAAGTATCTCAGTTGACGGCAAGGGCATAGCAGAAGTAGAAAATAAATCTTCAGTATGTGATGAGTTTGCAGGCAAAACTTCCTCAATTAAAGATGGCACGGCTTTTATTTTTGTTGGCTTTTTCTGTTGGGTATTTTCTGTACAACAAGAAAACAACTATTTGTACACATAGAAAAATATATAATATTGTTTAGAATCTGTGTAACTTTATTTCTAGTAATATTATTAAATTAAGGTGTAGTGGTAGGGATGAATAGCTATTTCTAACAGAATTTTAAGGCCTTCATCTATTTCTGTTAGAATGTGTTTAGTGTCCAAAAGAATCACCTTTGTTAAGTTAGTCCTAAATCTTACCTTGATTGGCTGACTGAATAGTGTGAAACTACAATGGTCTAGATGAATTTAACACTATATAACCTGATTGTTTTGACCAAGATAATAACAATAGACAAATTACCTTTAAAATGAGGTAAATATAGAGAATGAGAAATGCAAGCAAATATATAATATATTTACTTGCTTATAATCCATACTATTATTATAAATGTGAAAGTCTGTCTGTCTGTTGCTCTTTTATGGCTAAACCATAAAATCGATTTTGGTAAAATTTGTTACATATACCTAAAGATTCGAGATCAAACATAGGGTAATATTTTTTCATCCCCCAAAGTTTTATAAAAGGGGATGAAATTTTGTAAAAAAATCACAACTATGTGGCACTGACAAAGTCGCAGGTAAACAGTTAATTATTGTCTCTAATAGCGAGCCGTCTTGGTGTTGGACTTGATTTTTTGAGGTCCCAGGTTCGATTTCTGGGTCAGGCAACAAAAATAAAACATGGTTTTTCCAATTTTCTAATAAAAAAAAGTTAATTGGAATTGGATATTTGCCCGGTTGGAGATAAGCTTGCCACCAACTAGATTGTGGGCTTAGTGTCTTCAGCAAGTCGTGGGTGCCCTCTATCAAAATAAAATTATATTATCGACATGTAACAAGAAATACCAGTATAAAACTTTACCATTTAAAATACTCCAACTTTCATTCAAACTAGGTTCGGCATCTATTTGAGTTTCAGGGATGATTATAAACTGCTCCATAGTTAAATTGCACAGATCTGTAAAAAGAAATTACAATTGTATATTTCAAACAAAAATATACACAGATATTAGCAATAACGCTTTAAGGAACTTACCTTGACTTTGAGTTTGTGGTAAAGTATCTGAATCAAACTGGCTGGCCATGCCGTCCCAACTCAATGTGATGAGACTTTTTATTTTGTCTTCTGTGGAGTCTAGTGGAACAGCCATACTGCTCCCACCACCAGTACGGTAAAGTTCCGAGCGTAAAGCTGCACACTTTTTACGTAGTACTGTTCTTTTAAGGCCCTCGTACTTAATTTTTAGGGTTTTGTCCGATCTGGGCGGTCCTCCGAACCTGGCATTTAATTGGTTTGCTACTTCTTGCCACACTGACTCTTTTTTTTCCAAGTAGAGGCATCACTTTTTTTATTTTCTAACACATCCTTAAATTTTATCACTAAATTTATTAACACGTCGCGTTCGTCCATAGTAAAATTCGCACTTCATTCTCTTTTTTCGGGTTGCATGATAAAGTAGGTATCAAAAATAAATTTGACTAAATAATCAAAACTAATCTAAGTTTTACAAATTAAAATGAAACACGGCGCGCACTTTCGTATGTCAAAGTTGAGACAAATCTTATGGCGTCTGTCATTTGTGACAGTAATGACATTGACATTAGTAGAAAAAAACGTTTCTTTCGTACACTCATTCGCTTAATCTCCAATTAAGTGGCAAGTTGCTACTTGACACATTGTCTTCATTGGTGAAAATGAAGCAAATTACTCAGAACTTTTATTAGTCGAATAGCTATGAGTGGCAAGTAATAAATCGCCACTTTACTTAAAGATGGTGAAAGACGCTCTTACTCGCGTAAATATTGGCACATAGGTACCTGACTCTCTCTCTCTCTGTTCCTCTAAGGCAATTTGTACCTGATAAGGACTTCTCTCTCCCACGCTTTGTTGATCTTGTACATCCTAAATCTATGGATAAAACACTAAGATTGCAGATATACATATAAAGGCTGCGGCCGAATTTAATTTTGAAAATCCAAGCTTTAGGACCTATAATATATACGGTTACTCTGGAACATAATACTGGTGAATTATTAACATTTAGTTAATAGTACACTCTAAATTATTTTGTCGGATTCATTGAATTTATTTGTAACTAAATGTTAATAATATTCTGGTACTGTTTTAAAAAGTACCCAAAATGATATAAACTATTCCAATTCGCATGATATCCAGATTCAAGTGTAACTCTACTGGATTGAGCTATTTTATCAATATTTACGAATTACTAAGAGAATAGATGAAAAGAGTTTAAATCTTTAAAACTACGCAACGGATTTCGATGCGGGTTTTTTAATAGATAAAGTGATTGAAGAGGAAGTTTTATATGTATATTTATGCCGCTAGTAATATCATAAACAGTACACGTACCTCATGGCGTACTATGAAATAATCTAAAATCGTGTGCGTTACCCCAGCAAGAAAGTAGCGCCTAGACTGATATGAGTGGGACAAATAACTAGTGCTCGATATGCTGTAAATGTGCGCCGAATAAAAAAATTGTGCATGTTGTCGTTTTGGAAATAAACGGAAAAAACACTTCGTCGTAATTCGTCGATTTTTCTTGCTGGGGTAACGTCGTAACGTTACCCCAGCAAGAAAAATCTAAATTAATTATCGGAGAGTTAAAAATTGTGTATGAGCAGAGAGCTTATATTTGTGCAAATTTGTGCCCTAAAAATAAAATTTGTGTATCTTCAGGTTTTCGGGATATTGCGTTTCTTGCTGCGGTAACGTTTTGTAAAATCGTGTATCTCAAAGATTATTATATGTGCGCCTGTAGAATAAACATGCACAAATAGCTCTTAATTTGTGCGTATTTGTGACAAAATTAGATTAAAAAAAACACTTATAGTTTTCAAGTAATCGCGGTTTTTCCAAAAATCAAAAAACAATTTTTAGCGCCTAAATGAGAAAATATATAAGATCACCGAAAACTGTATTCGGTTCTTCTTAACGTGTGTAATTACTTTAAAAAAAATTCAAAATCATACATACATGCGTTTTTGAATAATATGAATTAAAGTCAAAAAACGGCGTTCTAAATTTGACGTGACTGCACAAATTACTGTCTCAACCTAAGATGTTTAGGTGTTAACAAAAAATTAGTGCGTTTAGTCAAATAATATATAAGATAAATATCCAGTGTGAAATATTTCGCATTAAGTAAATATAAACAAAAACCAAAACAGCAACACAAACACTGGTTATCCGACCAAATTCGAATGACTACAAAAAAGCGTCGTTTTCATACATACTAATGACCTTCTTAACTTAACTTATTAACCGATTGAAACTTAATACGCCCGAGTACACCAAATGTCGAAAATTGTAATAAAAATAAATATTTTTTTTATTTAAAAAAGTTATTAGTAAAAAGCAACCTAATTATTATTTTAAATATTATTAGTTATCTTCATTCCAAATTAAATTAAAATACATTCAGTATATTCTGCATATTGTATGTGAACGAACATACAGAACATTTGTACAAGGTATATATTTTATAAACGTAAATTACATTGTTGTCTGTTTTTTTTTTAATTACGAGTGAAAAAGCCCATAACAGTAAAAACACATTTATAACAACATTAAAAATGTAAAAAATTGACTTAAGCCATAAAGAAGACATGTAAAGTTTTTCATCATTAATAGAAGATTCCATTAGATTATTTTCGTCCTGCTATCGCCGCGTATCTACCTCATGCAACCTAACCTACTGCATGTTGCACAGTTTATGTAGGAGAGCTAGACAGGTAATAGGCGTACAGTCGTAGTGTGACAGAGACAGATACATAAACGTCGCTCCATTGTCAATAAAATAATCATAGTGCGTACTTTGGTTATCACTTGGTAAACAAACTGTTGCAGTTTTGACGTCAAAGACACTACTAGCGTTGAGTCACGAGTTATTTTTGTTTACTTTTTAAGTTAGTTCAAAGTGGCGATAAGCAAAATTTAGACTGAGACATTAGATTCTATGTATACTGTGCACACGTTTACGTTTTTATATTACATGTACGGCAATGGCATCCAAGCCGTTGACATGAAAAATTCCCAAGATTTAAATCTTTGCAGTTTGTACTACTTGTACTTTAAACGTAGGGTCGTATCTACCTTTTCAAATACTTTTAAACCACAAAAGTCAGTCAGTTATTTTATACATATTATATTTACAAAGCAGCCGGTGATGCAACACTAATTACCATGTTACGATGACTTTAATAAGATAATAACCATATTCGAACAATGGTGAGTACTTATCTATTTGTTAGCATAGTTTTAACGTACATAAAAGTAGAGAAGAAACTAAAATAAAATACATACAAACGAAAATATTTGTCTAATCTTTTGAAAAAAAAATGATTTTGATTGATAACTTATTATGAGAAATTTTTCAACATTTTATAATTTTTATATCCCCTCTGTGATCTAGCGGTCCAGTTGTTGGGCTCGACTGCACGAGATCCCGGGTTCGATTCCCGGGTCGGGCAACAAATAAATAAAGTTGGGGTGTTCCAATTTTTCTAATAAAAAAAATCGTTACTCGGGATTGGATATATGCCCGGTTGGCGATAGGCTTGCCACCTATCACATTGTGGGACTCAGTGTTTAGTTGTGGGTGCCTCTGCCTACGTCCTCAAATAAATGGGCATGACGACACTTTCTTACATATTTTTTATATGTTATATTATTTCATTCAAAAATAATACATATCATCCTACTTATCCTATCCTATTAATATCATACATGCGTAATGTACGTATATGTACGTATAAACGTATGCGTAAATATATCGTAATCGATCCCAATCTCAATTTTTAAACGGAAACTGATCTGTGATTTTAAATTATACAAGGTACAAATAACTTACAAGAACGTTTTGTTTTTAAATATTTACACTTAGGATTTTTTCTGTGATCTGATTACCTATTACTTTAAGAATCACAATTAAGAAAATAAAAATGTTAATAATCACATGTACAAGGTCTTTCATTTCATATAGTAACAGAATGCATTTTTTAATTACTTCCCTAAATTTAGTTATATAATTAATCACCAACAAATGAATGAGTGTGACTGTATCTGCAATAATACGTTCAATAAAGAAGGTCATTAGTAAGTATAAAAACGTCGCTTTTTTGTAGTCATTCGAATTTGGTCGGATAACCAGTGTTTGTGTTGCTGTTTTGATTTTTGTTTATATTTACTTAATGCGAAATATTTCACACTGGATATTTATCTTATATATTATTTGACTAAACGCACTAATTTTTTGTTAACACCTAAACATCTTAGGTTGAGACAGTAATTTGTGCAGTCATGTCAAATTTAGAACGCCGTTTTTGACTTTAATTCATATTATTCAAAAACGCATGTATGTAATTTCGTCACAAATACGCACAAATTAATAGCTATTTGTGCGTGTTTATTTTACAGGCGTCTTTGAGATACACGATTTTGCAAAACGTTACCGCAGCAGGAAACGCAATATCTCGAAAACCTGAAGATACACAAATTTTATTTTTAGGGCACAAATTTGCACAAATATAAGCTCTCTGCTCATACACAATTTTTAACTCTCCGATAATTAATTTAGATTTTCTTGCTGGGGTAACGTTACCCCAGCAAGAAATTACAAAAACCAATTACAGCACATTTACAGCACATCGAGCACTAATTATTTGTCTCACTCATATCAGTCTAGGTGCAGTCTTTCTTGCTGGGGTAACGCACACTCTAAAACCATTTAGGAATTAGAAGTCCGTCACTATAATGTATAAAATCTTATTTTTAGAATAGACAGAAATATGTAGATTGCAACAAATAATCGTCACTTTGCTAACTTTTATAAATCGAAGAGTACAGTAAACAATACGGGAATATCTCAAGGTAATGTTCTAGGACCTCTTTTGATTCTTCTTTAAATAATCGATGTTCCAGACATAACTATTGTTAAATGTACCCATGAATGTAAAATATACGTACTTTGACTGAGTACATCTATTTTTTTTATATATAAATTACATAAAATTATCATTAATTCTAATGAAGTATAAATTTGCCCTGAAGTAGAGAAAATGTGTCATGTGAGATACTCATACTAGAGGATTGGATTTCTCTCGCACAATTGCCATTTCAAAATAAAATAACTTTGTACTTTATATTTTACTATTGAAACCTGTAACATTTTTGAATGAGCATCCTGAAAGAAGTTTGTTCAGAATCGACAACTGAATCTATTTCTGGCATTTTTAAAAAAGTTTTTTTTGACAAAATATTTATAAAATGGTGTTAATTATAGACACTTATTTCTAAGAACAGTCGAAACAAACAAAAATAAATCTTAAGTCCAAGGTATAGATAAGATTTTTTCAAATACCATTATAAAATAGCTCCACAGCGCGAATACACACATAACCGCTTGAAAGCCCGTGGACCGCGGCCGTCTAGAGTGCCCTTGAACAAATACGGACCAACCACAGAGTGCCCCGCTGTTTTTTGCGTTAACGACGCGCGCGCCGTATTCCACTTAATCGGTTCTTGTGACTCAAGTTTGTTTTGAAAGGGTGTCAAGTGTTATATTTATTGAGTTTCCTATGAAATTAGCAATGTTATCTTTTGTATTTGTTACACACACAAGGTTTTGAGTTACACTGTGTTGAAGTTGAGATAACGTCTTTTTTTATGCTCGTGTTGCACTTAGAAGCTCAATACCTCAAAAATGAAAGCGATGACCTATGATTTTTAATGTTTAATTATGTTATTTAGATAGTAGTTAAAATGATAAAAAATAAAACCATACACTCGCCCATACATATTTATTTATGTACAGGCCTCTAAATCCTAACCATTATCGGCCGCCATGAACGATGCACCACATGCGACCGCGTACAAGGCTAATTAAATATCGAAAATTATTGCATTATTATTGTATTTTAACTTGTAATTTACATTAAAAACAATAAATGATTACCTGAGGTAACTTCTAAGTAGCATTTACTACGAAAATATTGTCATTATTGATAAAAAATAATGCAATAATTTCGATGTTTGGAGCGCCAAAATGTATCCACCGTATCTTGTAAAATGTTTCTCTGATATAGTTATTTACATACTTTCTTGGAAAAGATTCACGTACCCTGAGACACAATAATACACAACACAATTACTTTTTGTTCTTTCTAATGGCCACAACACAATGAAACCCACATTAAACCCGATACAACACAATACAAAGACGACGGAATGTCACGGAACGAATAATCAAAAAGTATTTAATGTTTTCTTTTACTTATTTTATTATTTTATGATTCATACCATAAACAATATATCCTAGTAATAGACTAAATGCCACAGACTAAGCAAAAATACAATACACTGACGATATATTTGTGTTTATCTGTCGCACGGGCCGTGTCAACCACTAGTTGACACGCGTTTTCGTTTGTCAACTAGTGGTTGACGCGGGCACTTTGCGCTTTTATTTTTGTCAACCAGTAGTTGACAGGGGCGTTCAAGCGGATAAACACAAAACAATGTATAAACCTAACGACACATAGGTGCCGAAATGGTAATATCTAATACGACCAACAAGTGAATATTTATCATCCCGCGTCTCTCTTTCACATACCTAAAACAATAAGAAAGAGAGAAACGTAAGTATATT
Organism: Calephelis virginiensis; assembly: GCA_002245475.1. Lineage (NCBI taxonomy): Eukaryota > Metazoa > Arthropoda > Insecta > Lepidoptera > Riodinidae > Calephelis > Calephelis virginiensis. The sequence continues at coordinate 5,996 of NJDC01006418.1, read as the reverse complement.
ACTCCCGCTGCCCTCAGTTTGTGGTTTACAGGGTGGCGACGGCGCCCGTGCAGCGTGTCAAAACATTTATGCACGATAACGATCAGTCATCTGCCGATCGGTAATGAGTTTCGCTAAAAATCAATAAAAAACTTTCGAGCGCGATGTCTTCACGGTACACTAACGTACAGTCTCGTAGAGTATATATTGTTCTGTGCGTACAGTACACTGAAATCGTGAAGACTTTGGAACAGTGTGGTGATAATGTGGCACTAGCATGCGCAGTGTTGCCAACTCTACTTATTTTTAAGTAGATCTACGTATTTTAAGCCCTTCTTGCAAACCTACGAACTTTAGTCCCAGAATCTACGTATTTTTTATAATATTTACAAAATAGACTGAATGGGCATAATTTCCTTGATTTCCCCAAAAAAAGTTTATAAATGTTCGGTTTCATACTAATGCTCACTCGACTCCCCACCACTCAACATGTCGCGCATGACTCATGTCACATGGGTTACATGAAATTTGAAATATAACGTGACTGTGTAAAACGAAACGCCTTGACGTCAAAGTGAATTTTAAACTAAAAAAATATATGGTTTTGGCGCCATCGTGAAAGATGGTTGTATTTTTTTCGAAATAAATGAACTTCGTGCTATTATGAGTAAAATTTATTGATTTAGATGGTTATTAGTTCAGTTTTGATCATTTCTAGTGCACAGGTGAAATAATTATGAAGAAATTAGTGTATTGTGTATTTTTTTCGTTGCCGCCATATCTCATAAAATGAGCTTGAGTAAAGTAGCTACCGCTTTACTCAAGACCCTGACAAGAATTTATTTAATCACTACATATAGTATAAAACAAGGTCGCTTCATCATTTCCTATGTCCCTTTGTATGCTTAAATCTTTAATCCTTTGCATGCCGGAACGCGGATCCGCGCAATCCAGTTATAGGTACTGCAGCGTTAAAGCCACTGCATACCAGAGGCTAAAACTACGCATCGGATTTTGATGCGGTTTTTTTTTAAAGATAAAGTGATTGAAGAGAAAGGTTTTTATGTATTTTTCATAACCGTGCGAAGCCGGGGCGGACCGCTAGTCAAATGATGATTGACTTTAATAAATTATATTTAATAAAACAAATTGAAAATATATAACAAGAAAATATTTATTAATACGGAAGACGAGACTGTATGGAGTCAGAGCCTTTCCCAAGTACCATAATTGTTCTGGGGCTTTGCCCCGACTCGGATAAAATTTAATAAACAACTGTTCAACAACTAAAAAAATATTTCGAAAGAAGAATAAAAAACGACTTTTATTTAATTGATTTCGAAGAAGATGTTTAATTTCAATATTTTTCAACTTCCAAAAACTAAGATAAAAAACAGGCTTCACATTGACACGCTAACAGGCTTACTTTTTACGAAAAGTGGGGTTCAAAAAACCGCGAGCCTTCACAGTAACATATTAAAAATTTTAATAAATGTATGTATAAATTTTGTTTGTATGAAAATGAAAATAAAAATTAATAATTTAAATAAAATGATGATGACTCTGAAAGTAGCAAACTAGTGGTAAGTCATAGATTTTTGTTTGCTTACAGTATTTTTTTTATTTACTGTTTGTCTGCTGTCTACTACTTTTAAAGTTATATAAATTGTCGTTTTATTAACTTTTACCTACCCTACTCTCTTCATTTTACTCCAAAAAAAGTACGTAGATCTTCGTATTTTCTATATGGAAATTTTACCATTTCTACGTAATTTTCTACTCTGACCTACGCCTTTTTCAAAATCCGATTTGGCAACATTGAGCATGCGGAACATTTAATAATAGGTATGGTACCAACGTAAGGCGTACTACTATGTTAGGAGCTACTCAGCGGCTCACGGAACATTTCGACCGAACTCTGCCATCGACAGAGGAATAAATGTGCGAATACATACTCGCCTACAAGAGCAAACACTCGACTACTTTGACAAGAATCCTCATCAAGGTCAGAGAAGCTGCCACGCACTTTAATGGCAGTCACATGTACCTGTGGCGAACTCTTCGTGGTGACTAGAACGTAGTGATTATATTCTCTTTGGTGGTGACTGCCAACACCCGTTCCACCTAAGAGGATGTCAAGAGTTAACTCCATGTGATTATGTTCCGCGTTTGGAGTTCAGTCGCTGATTACTGGAAAATTGGCAAAATAATATTATTTGGACTGATGAAAGTACATTCACACGAGTGGGCATGTACAATTAACATAACACACGTCTATGGGTGCATCAAAACCTTCACGCGAGCAAAGTCGCCTCGTACCCAATACCGTCTTTACCATAAGGGCACACGGGGCCAGTGCCCCGGGCCCCAACACTCAGAAGGCCCCGAAGGGTCGACTATTTCACTCACTTTTAACCTTAAATTATTTGTGTTAGTTGCATTACGTTTTTTTTTTGTTGCCCTAATTCGGGAGCGTTCAATTTCGCAACTTAAGAACGACTAAGTAATTTGTCTATAATCATGAGCACAGAAAGTGATATGAATGAATAAAATTGTGAAGGTTGATTTCTTTATATTCCAAAAGAGTCCCAAGTTTTTGTATGCCCAAGGGCCTCAGCATAATCTAAGACGGCCCTGCTTGTACCACGGTAAACGTCCGGACGGGAGTCGACGGAAAGCAAATACACCCAGTACACCCGATATTCCTTCCGATGTTAACACGCGAGACCTACTTACAATTTCTGCGGGAAACTTTACCGGCACTCCTAGAAGAAATACCTCTTGCCAATTTTCGTGACATCTATTACCAACACGATGGAGCACATTTCACATCGAATGTTTGATAGTATCTCGATGCAACAGTCTAAAGGGGTAACGGCGCATAGAAATATATGAAAAATTGGGAACCTACCTAATTTATGTGGCATTTAGCCCGATTTTGTTTTTTAAAAGTGTACAACTGAAACATTTAGGAAGAAATGAGTGTATCCTGTGTTTCCTCGTTACCGCCAAATCTCACTAAATAAGCTCGAATGACAAGGTCATTGCTTTACTCAGGATACTAACAATACCCTGAAGTGAATTTGTAATAAACAACAAGAAAAAAAGTAGACTGTATTAATACGTACATCCTAAATCTATGATTAATACTAATTAATACATGTCAGTATGGCATAATTGTTTTAGCCTGTCCTATATTAAAAGCAAAGAAAAAAAGAGGATTGTGATTAGGGAGGTTTGCGGGTTCGCTTTTCGAGAGTTCCATCCAATCTCTGATATAAAAAGGAAAAATGTATAAAAAATCAATTAATTAATGTTATGTCTAATATTCTGTATATATTGGTTAGTGGTGTGTGTATATGTTTCTGTAAATGTGTAAGAAAAATTGGAGATTTCAGGGTTTTATCACGACAGAAGAGGCAGAGACCAAATTAAAGCGAAAGTTAATAAAATAGTCTATATATTAATATACTTTGTGGTTAAAACGTAGTAATTAACTATATATTAACTTTGGCGAAAGTCAGGGTTGGCAGGAACATCGAAGAGGTTTAGGTGTTTTATCACAACAGAAGAGGCAGCGGCCTGAACAAGAAAGAAGATTGAAGATAAAACTAGATAAAGAAATGAAATATTAAGATATGAGTTTATTACATAATATAAAACTGGAATAAAACATGGAGGGAAAAAAAGATCAATACAAAAAACGTGACACATGGTCATGGAAGTGTTGGCCCCATCGTGAAAGAAGATGATTATAAAACTAAAATTCTGAATAATCCTAATTCAAGGTTACGACGTATTTTAAAATAAATTAACGGAGAAACATAAAATGTAAACTTTAAGGAACTACAACTAAAGACGTATTCGAGGACTTAATAACCTTTGAACTCAGTGAAGGAAATTGCTACTAAAAATAGTGAGAACAATGTAAAAACAACTAAAAAAATGAATTTTAAATAAATGATAATTAAAAAAAGTATCTTCACGCCCATATCCCCGAAGAGGTAGGCAGAGGCACAACCAGGGTACCCACGACTAGCCGAAGATACTAAGTCCCACAATGTGATAGGTGGCAAGCCTATCGCCAACCGGGCACATATCTTATCCCGAGCAACTTTTTTTTTATTAGAAAATTGGGAAAACCCAATTTTCTTTGTTGCCCGACCCGGGATTCGAATCCGGGACCTCATGCAGTCAAGTCCAACAACTGAACCGCTAGACCACACAATAGTAAGAAAAATAATTAATTGTTACAGAATACTTGGCAGCATAGATTACAGATCATAGCCAGCCCCAGAAAGGGGCAAATTAACCAAAAAAAAAGAGAAAGCGGGTTTTGGCGCCATCGTGAATGAAGACGGTCGTAATTTTTTCAGTTATTGAGTTTAGTGTAAATTATGAGTAGAATTAGTTCATTTAGGTGGGAATTAGTTAAATTTTGTTTAGTGAATGTGCACAAATGAAACAATCATGAAGAAATTAGTGTATCGTGAATTTCCTCGCTGTCGCCAAATCTCACTAAGTGAGCTTGTGTGAAGTGACCACCGTTTTACTCAAGACCCTGACGTGACTTTGTAAATAGTGACTAATGACTTTATAAGAATTAATTGATACTGAAGACATGTGACTAATGATTGTATAAGAATTAATTGATACGTAAGACATGTGACTAATGATTTGTATAAGAATTAACTAATACGGAAGACGTGGAATCATGGTCTTAATGTCTTAGCCGGCCCCAGAAAGGAGCAAACTAACCTAAAAAACGGGGAGTTTTGGCGCCATCGTGAATGAAAATAAGTTTGCTATGTTTTTTATTCGCCTAAAATAAATGACACTAGTTGCCTTATATCTGAATGCCTTTAGACTTAGGTACTTTCAAATTATACGGTTTATGTCTTTTCACCATAATATGACAAGTGGCATGTATCACTTCAATTTTTTTTAGGTTAATTTGCCCCTTTCTGGGGCCGGCTAAGACCTTTAGGCCATGCTGCCACGTCTTTCGTATTAATTAATTCTTATACAGTCATTAGTCACCATTTACAAAGTCACGTCAAGGTCTTCAGTAAAGCGGTGGTCACTTTACGTCATACGCTCACTTTGGGAGATTTGGCGGCAGCGAGGAAATTCACGATACACTAATTTCTTCATCATTATTTTATTTGTGCACTTTCATTGAACAAAATTAAGCTAATTCCCACCTACATTAACTACTTTTACTCATAATTTACACTAAATTCAATAATTGTGAAAAAATTACGACCATCTTCATTCACGATAGCGCCAAAACTCCTATATCACTTTAAGCTAAACTTTATACAAAATTCGGGTTTGATGTGAATATGTGGAAGTCCCGACTCTTATTACGTAGTATTCAGTTTGGCGCAACTTTCATATCAAAAAATAAGTTTGCCATGTTTTTATTCGCCCAAATCATATGACACTAGTTGCTTTATTGTTGCATTCAGACGAATGCCTTTAAATTTACTTTCAAATTATACGGGTTATACTTTTTCAAGTAAACTTTATGCAAATTCGGGTTTGCTATGTACCTATGGAAGTCCCGCCTCTTATTACGTAGTATTTATATACTCTGTGGTAGGATTTATATCTTTATATACTCTTTGATGAAGATGGTTGTAATTTTTTCACGATTATTGCATTTAATGTAAATTATGAGTAAAGTTAGTTAATTTAGGTGGGAATTGGTTAGATTTTGTTCAGGGAAAGTGCACATATATATCATGAATTTCTTCGCTGCCACCTAATCTCATAGACAAGCTTGAATAACGAAACCACCGCTTTACTCAAGACGCTTTACTATGACTTACAACTTATGACCTAAAATGACTTATGACTGCTAAAAAGAATTTATTTAAAAACGGAAGACATGGCAGCATGGCCTAAAGGTCTTAGCCGGCCCCAGCAATGGGCAAATTAACTACCAACTAACTAAACGAAAGCGCGGGAAACATAAAGCTTGGCGGCTGTGATTTTGGTTTCGCGGTTTTTGT
>NJDC01006417.1:13371-33919 GCA_002245475.1 Calephelis virginiensis | reverse complement strand
CGCACACGCACACGCACACGCACACGCACACGCACACGCACGCACGCACACACACACACACACAACTTGTGTATGACCGTCATGCTTCCGATTCAAATATTTTATGCAAAAACTGCGCCCTGCGCCGTCTTATTCGCGCAAGCGCTGTTACACACACACATATATATCTTCACGTCAAATCTTCCTGCAAGGTATGGTGTGCCAAGTCTACGAAGTTCCCACAGGTCGGCTAGTGTACAATAAAATTCAACCTTGACAGTATTGTACAATATACATGTTTGTAATATGTTACAGTGCAGGGCTGGTAAGTAGTGAGGGATGGTCGCCAGTCGTGCTGCCCATGGGCGCGATGGGTGGTATCGCCGGCGGGGCACTGGGCGGGGCGGAGGTTGGTGAGGAAGAAGAAGGCGGCGCGTGTCGAGTACACGATGCGCCCGCGCTGTGCGACGCACTACGTCGTTGGCACCGCTGCCCCGAGCTGCATAAAGCCATTGACGGCATTAACTATATCGCTGACCAGACTCGAAAGGAGGAAGAGTCCACCAGGGTAATTTCTTAACCTGAGAATCAGTAATACTTAGTACTTGCTTGCTTACATTTTATAAGACTTGGGCTTTAAAATATGAATAATACTTGAGAAATATATAATGTAAAGGCTTAGGTATGTTGCGTTGAACGACGCTAGAATAAAAATAACCACGCTATGATATCAATGGTTATTGACTTGGGTTTAGATTACAGGTAGTAGATCTAATTTACCTAATATTTATATTACTTATATTGTTTGACTGACCAATCTTTTCTTAATTGGCAATAAAGTATACAAATTTCTTAATTTTAAGAAACTAGTAGTTTCACGCAGCTTCGCCTTGGCTTCTATTGCATCGATTTTGATGAAACAAAGCCTATGTCACTCAGGTTATATTCTAAAGGTGAAATAATTTTTGAAATCGGTCTATTAGTTTCGGAGGCTTTTTATTTTTAAACAAACAAACAAAAATCAAACCTTTCCTCTTTATTATATTAGTATATATAGATGTACGATAAATACGCACGATACCAACGTTCTCCTCGACATCCTACCAAAAATCCAAACACTGACCAAGTCAACCCGTAACGCATAGACCGCCTGGAAAAATCGTCAGCTGAACTTACCTAAACCTCAAAATAAGTGATAGTACTCTGTACAGGATCCATACAAATGTAGAAAACGCAAGCAATTTTGAATATTAAGATATTTTTTATGTGATAAAATAGCAAACAACGACACGACTCTCCTAATGGTATGAGACAACCGTGGCCTGTAGACACTACTGGCTGTCGTACTCTCGGACCAGCACAAGACTTTTTAATTCTGGCCGCAATAAAGGTAATGGATCCCTCTCCTGAGGAGTTGTAGGCACTCTACCGCCAGTGGTATTGTTGCTAAAGACTTATTTAACCTTCGCTCACCTTTTACGAACTGCCTGGCCTTAAGACAAATGTTCTATTCTACAAAGGAGACCCAGATCATCACGGGAAAAAACGCGTCAGATGTATGGCAAAGTCTCATTTTACGCTTTTTTTTTTTTAGTCGACTAAAGCTGATTTACTTAAAAACTCAATCAAAATTGAAAGTTAATAAGTTGATTGAAGACTTATAATATAGCGCTGAGTGTAGGTAGTTGAAGTAAGTGTCACATCGTCTTATGTCAAAACTAGTAGTCAAAACATTACTACTGGTTTTGACGAAAGACTCATAAGCCTGGTTCCTGTAATCAACGAAACGTAATCTTGAAATTCAACCATTCGTAGTTTGTCCAAAAGTAACGAAGCGTTACTCATATTTCCAAACAAATGAGTTAACTAGCAAAAGCGAGAGACCGTAGTTAGATATCTAGCTGTTTCTACAAAAAAACTACCATACGTAATCAAGACGACTCGTTTCGTAAATACAGGAAAAGATATAGAGGTACACCACCTATATTTACGTAAAACTGGCGAGTGAAATCCGTGGCTAAGCTGCCGAATAACGAAGCTGTTGCATTATGTGTCAGGTGAAGGAGGACTGGAAGTACGTGGCGATGGTGCTGGACCGCCTGTTCCTGTGGATATTCACGCTGGCGGTGCTGGTGGGGTCGGCAGGGATCATCCTGCAGGCGCCGACGCTGTACGACGAGCGCGCCCCGATCGACGTCCGCCTGTCGGAGATCGCGTACGCCGCCGCCAAGCCGCGCCCGCCCCCGCCGCGCTGATGCCCCACACTCTGTACATAATATACTTTATACGACGAACTTACGTGATCGAACATACACTCGAATTTGAATTCTTTTGATAGACACGAAAATAAAATACGATCGTTTTTAACATGATTTTTCTTTTACATCCATAAAATATTACACAATTTAAAGCTGCCTATTACTCGTGGTTTACCTGTATCTGGTTTTCTAATTATAACTCAGATTTTTAATTAGATACCTACCTTTTAAATAACGGTACATTTAATAGCGGACAGTCCCAGCTTCACAAAGGTGGACTGAAGTCTGTTATTTTACATAATATAAACTTTCCTCTTTCATCATTATTAAAAAAAACATCCAAATCCGTTGAGTGATTTTAAAGATCCAAGCATACATAGGACAGACAGCTGTTAGCGACTTTGTTTTATACTGAGTAGTAATGTGCAAATAAAGAATTACACCGATATGCAGACACGATATTATATTTACGATTTTATACTATAGCAGCATCTTCACGCCCATATCCCCGTAGAGGTAGGCAGAGGCACAACCAGGGCACCCACGACTAGCCGAAGATACTAAGCCCCACAATGTGATAGGTGGCAAGCCTATCGCCAACCGGGCACGTCTCCAATCCCGAGCAACATTTTTTTATTAGAAAATTAGAAAAACCCAATTTTCTTTTTGTTGCCCGACCCGGGATTCGAACCCGGGACCTCATGCAGTCAAGTCCAACAAATAAACCGCTAGAGTGAATAAATGTTAAATTAAATGTTAGTTATCGCGTTTGAGGTCTAGCGGTTCATGACTTGACTTCATGAGGTCCCGGATTTGAGCCCCGGGTCGGACAACATTAAGAAAATGTGTTTCTCAAATGTTCTTATCAAATCAAAGTTTCCCGGGACTGAATATGCACCCTGTTGGCGATAGGCTCGCAACCTATCAGATTATGGGACTTCTTCAGCCTGTCGTGGGTGCCCTGGCTGTGCGTCTGCCTACCTCTACGGGGATACGAACGTGAACACACTTTTTTATTATGCAGCATCAAAAACCTAGTATTGTAGGTTTCGTAAAGAGTAATTTAAACTAAATTTAAATAGGAGAAGAAACGGTGAAATAAACTTTACTACGAAAAGATAGGAAAAGAAAATATCAAGTGCTGAAATTGTGCTGACAGAGATAATCCGGGCGTTGTTGACATTTGTTCGCTACTTTTGGAAGGAACAATATTTCAGATGAGCACTCCACATATAAAATCCTGCATATTATTGTTTGTCTTCATCAGGTTCTCCTCGTGCGCGTGTGCCCAGAGAGCGATCATTGCTAGACGGCTCAAAGGATTGGGCTCTCCTGATGGTAATAAATAATCACCGTCCATAGACAACACCGATGTTAACGTTACATCACTATGTTAAGGCCGGGAACTCGGGCCAATATTCTAACCTCCAGCGTAGTATACGACTATGCTGAGCGGTGACGCTATTACCACAGGAACTACAAAACTGTGAATAATAGAGCATGGAACAAATACTTAGGATTAAAATAAACAAAATTTCAAATATAAATTATTTTAATCTCTCCAAATAGTAAACAGTATGTTTGAAGTTATCGGAAACAGATAATTACAAAATTGAGTTATCGATGCAATTGGAGCCACGAAATGGACGTGATTACAAATTCTAAAATAATTATAACACACAGATAATTTTAGTGTGTTTACAAGAAGTATTCAGGTCGTTCACAGTACATTGAAACCTTATTAATCCTCAATTAAACGACTGTGCTAAAGACTCATAAGACAATAATGCCCGGGTCACAACATTGTGATAACTATACTACGTTAAAGTACTACTATTTAAATTATGCGCTTCCGCTTTACATTTTTTACTCTTTTTACACTTGAAACTTTTATTTTTAAATTGGCTTAGTCTAAATTTAAGCGAAATTATTAATTATGTGTAATACGAGTTGTATTACACATAATTAATCATTTCGCTATATAGATATCTTTAAAATATATTCGGATTTCCGAAGCTTGACGAATATAGCCGAAGCGCATAGTTTAAATAGTCCTACTGTACATCGTTATATTGTGTACTGAAGAGGCATACAAACCAAACGCGACGTATTTCAAAAAATGAAAAACCTTTGGTTATTCTGTATCCATAACACGATGCTTTAACGCAACTACACTTTATCACATAATAAGTTTTTAAATGTTAACGAATCGCAATCATAAATATAAAAATCAGTCTTCGACATAAACGACGCGGGAATAGAGTTTTATCAAAGTACTGGAGGTTACCATTATCTATTCAAACAATATTTCAATAATACTAAATGTCATCGGAAAAAGACAACCTTAACCGTAACCGTATGTCATCAAGTTGCTTATTTATGTAAACATTTAGTAACATGAATATAATTCTGCTATAAGCAGTTATGGTAGGGCCCCTGGTCAGCTATTTTAGGGCACTGAATGTTTACTAATTGTATGGAATTTGCTGACACGAAATTATATTACAATAGAATTATCACAAGCGCTGTTCGGTATCTACTCGACAAGGAATTTAAGTACATAATATAAGCAAATTTTATTTGATCAGTCCCAGATGACGTTATAGAAACTTGTTATGTTACACTTTAAATCATTTTCTTCCGTGCGTGAGACAATTTTTCTCAAATGTTTAAAGAAAAATCCTCTTAAAACAGTATTTTAATCCCGTATTTATATAAGTGCATCTTAAACGTTATTAATTAGTACGAAAATACACAATAATACAAATTTACAAAATACAAACCATATAATAAAGTGCGCGGCAACTAAGCAGGCGTGCATTGTTAATGTTGCCATATACAGAAATGGTTTCACCATCACGTTTTATAAAAAAACACTACAATTGTCATATAGATTAAACATTTACCGTAAAACCTTTTTTTTATTAGTTATATTACATATTCTTATGACATTTGGAGATTTTTTCTATAGTAAAACTAACGAAAGTAACTAACCTATTATCGAAAAAACATTTCTGACTTTGGATGTAATCTAACTGCAAGATTTCTTTTGAATCTCGATTTAATGCAAGATTGGAAAATGGAATCAGATTCAGATCACTTTCTACTGTGATAAAATTATTTTTTATATCGGATGTGTTGATTTTTGTTTGTTCTATAGTAGAAAATGACATCCAATTCCAATTTGCAATCTTACATGAGTCATAATATCAAAAGTAAACTTTTTTTTTAAATCTTACAGTTCCGTAAACTACAAATCGAAATACCTAAGTGAATAGCGCGGTAGCAACTTGTGTGTGTGTGTGTGTGTGTGTGTGTGTGTGTGTGTGTGTTACCGCGTATTTGCTAACATCCAACGAAATTCAAAACAGTTCCAATGTTTTTCCGCGCGCAATGTTATATGGCACGCCGACTTACAACACTCTAATATGAATTATGGCATTGAATAATTTACTACATAACGATTGATTAATTGAACGTAATGTAAGGCAAAAATAATAACAATATCGCCGAGTTAACTTCAGGTAACATTGAAAATACTTTTTCGCGAGGATATATTATGAAACAAATAATCTAAAAGCAAAATAGTCCCTTGCTCAGAAACAATCAAGCAAATGCAAACATACCATGTATATAAAGACAAGTAGATACTGAACTAACAGTATATAGAAATATCCTTAATATTATTTTATAAAAATGCGGGATACTTCGAAGTAATATTTACACATTACGTCAACTACGTATCATCTACTGTAAATAAAATCGATATTTTGAATCAATAGCCATTATTATAGCCGGCTATAACTAAATTACATAAATCACAAGATAAGAGGTATATAAAAGAAGATTCGAACCTACATCAACCTACACCGAGCTGACAATAGACTTAAGCTTATTTTGTGATAAATTTAGTATATTAGAAATTATATTAAAAATGGGTTGCTTAAAAAATGTCTGAACAGAATATTTTTAATTATTTTTAAATTATTATTTTTTATTTTTCCAATTATTTTTCAAACACATAAAGTGAATTCAAACAGCACATGCGTTGCCATGTTTTTTTCATTTATTTAATCCCACAAAATTTACTGGCATTGATATACCTCTTTATACCTGGAACCCAGATACATAACAGGCAACCCATCTGCATTTTGTCTTTATGCTTTAAATCAGGACAAAATTTTCTTATTACCTTAAAAATGCAACTTTCAAATTTACAACGTTCTAAAATTATTATTAAATATGTTCGATTCTATTATCATCTTGGCGAAGGTCAACCTATGTTTGGATCTTAGACCAACAGAATTAATTCCACCTTAATAAGTAGAGTTTGACTTTTATATGAGGTTATATAATTTATATGTAGCAAAAACGAATAGTTCACATGTTTACAGCTAATAACAATAATTTGGTAATAAATCTGAGCAAAATAATTTACTTGGATTCTAACTAATAGGAAAAAATTCGTTTCTGCTTCTTAATACAACATTAAAAACCACTAGTATCGCTAGACATACAAAACATATGAAATAGTATTTCTTAACCTTACTAATACTAGTTGGCTGTAAATAATAAGACATTAGCAGGTTGTAGTTACCTGCTAGTATCTAAATATAACTTACTTGGTAATAACAGCCGACTGTAATTACCTAGCAATAAGTAAATAAAAATACAAAGTATAATTACTTTCTTAGGTAATTATAGCCAGCTATGATGACATGACAAGGAACAATATCCAAATGACGTAAATTTGGGTCAACTTCCAGTAAAGCTGAGTCCAATTGAGGCAAAATCGTTTTCTACTAATTTTAAAAATATTATTAAAATTTAGAAGAAAAACATTTAGCTATCCTACATTTACAAAAGACGTAAATTTAGTATATTGTGTTTTTAATTTGAGCTAACAGTTATAGCCGGCTATAACTGACAGCCTGACTTATAGCTACATAACATATTTTTAATTATATTTATACATTTGTTACATTATATAACTATTAAATTCAAGAGATTATATTGTAAAATCAACTATTGAGCCCACACTCGACCTTCTTTTTTCTTTAGATAGCGAATAAGCACAACCCTGATTATAAAAGACAATCGTGGTATAGACCACGGTCTATAGAGATACGGTAGATGTTACAGGTTCGTCGCCGTCCTGAGGACTGCTAGGCCTATTGTGCAAGTGCAAACGGTACCCTACTCTCCGGAACATAACAGTCGTTCTGGCGGCAGGAATAGTTAAGGCGGCGGATCCCTAACCATGCAAGTTGCTGCACACCACTCTATCGCCTGTAAAACCTATGACCTGCATCACAAGAAGGCAGTCGAAATACAATGATCTAGGCATAGTACTTACAATTTGAGTACTAGTGCATTGCACAAATCTACCTTGATTGAGCCGTAAACATTTTATTTCGCCAGTAAATGGCCCTTTATATTTCACTTGTACCTCCATATTAAACATGAATCTTCAAAGTCTTAAGTTTAAAAACCACATTGTGAAATGTCAAATATCTATTTCAATAATGACACAAGTTTTATTTTCATTTATTTTTTACGACAGGCCACTTGTACGTTCTTGCGTTGAATTTAAGTAGCTTTAAACTAGGGTTAAATTACTTTATATTTGACGTTTTAAGTCATTATTAACTTTAAGGCCATGTAAATAGTCTATAGTTATGCAATAAAGAACATTGTTTTTAGAATAGTTTTTTTGACAGTTGACATTTCTTGTATTACAGATTCAACCAAGACATTGGTGGTAATTCCGCTGAGCACCAACAAAACTTATTTTAGGTGTATGCTATCTTTTTCCAGTAAAACAAAAAGGAGGAAAACATTTTAGACATGTCAGACAAGTCCGGACATGTCAACTTGTGAAATTTTTAATCAGAGTTGTCATAGGAATAGATTAAAAGTTTCAAGAAATGCCATGTGCAAACTAACCTGACAGCACTCAATGCGTTTATTTTCTATCAACCTATATGTACTAGAACATTACGACCATTGACTTGAAAAAACCAATAAGTACGTACCAGTTGCTGGAAATTTTGAATTTGGGATTTCTTAAGCATCTGTTTGTAACAGTCAAGTTGAAACATGGTAGGTATAGAGAAAGATGGTTCACAACATTGAAATAGTTACAACATTTAAATAATTTGAAAGGAGCGCTGGGCAATGAATTTGTTATTCTTTATATGTCATATATTATTTAAACAATCATTTGTATTCGAACTTACAACCGATAACTATTTCAATGTAAATAAATAAATATCTATATATATATATGCGTATGTGCTACTAGCAGTACTGTTTACTCGTAAGTATCTAACATAATACAAAAATAAATAAAACATTTTTAACTTATTTTTAAATGAACTTTACTAACGATACAACTTAAGAATACCGCGAAAATTGACTGCATAAATATGAAGAGGCGAGAATATGTGACCAAGATGTTAAATTCGTTAAAACTACATTTTAAGGAAAATAAATTATAAAAGGCAGTTAATATCCGATAAAGGGACAGATCGATTGCCCGCTACAATCGACAGTTATAGACTAGCCCACTAGTATGCTATTTTCTTGCCTCATTCATAAGAATAACATAATACTATGGAAGTGTTTATAAATCATTTATATTAGGTAACGGTATTTTATATTTGTATTTGGAAAAAATATTTTCTTTTTTTTTATTAATTGAATTCACTAGAAAGATTGAATTTGAGGGAGTGAAAAGTAAACAACCGTAAAATGAAACATGCACAATTTCTTTTAAATGTTTCACTCCGCCACTCTTCGCGTAAATAATTTAAATTTTAATTGTGTATGCAGCTTTTGATATGATAAAATAAATTCTAGAATGTACTTTTTTTATCATAACGGCTGTGCACAGTCTAGAAATTATTAAATAATATCTATAATATTATTTGCTGTACAATATATGTATACATAGAAATATGTACACAATATTCTAACATTTCTCATGAGTAACAAGTAACAAGCTTTACTACATGGAAGGAAGTTTGTAAGGTACAGTTGTGTAGCGTTCAGTGTTATAGGAATCGATCACAAGTGCGACAGTCGTCGCTCGCATGGCGGACGACAGTAGTCTGACTTATATCCGTTTCTTTATCACAGGTGTTTGTTTGTAGTTTACAGCTTTTGAGCGTTAACTGCTTGTTCATAACTTGGCGGCAAAACTGAAAATTCAGAATAGGTTTTATATAGTGTTCGTGTTACGTTTAAATAGTGACCATGATATATTTAGAAGTGCGAGCGAAAAATATGTTGATTTGTCTAATTTCCTACAGTCTACACCTACTTATCGACACACATAATCAAGAATCTATACATATCATGCGCAATTTTAACAAGTCTTTTCATTCTTTGACAGCTGTGAATTTTTTCAATAATTTATCTGTATTTTCATTTCTATTGTCATTTCTTATCTTTTACTTTACATATCATGCGACTTATTTATCAGCGTAATGTTAAACCAACATAACATTAAATATAATCATTTGTTTTGCTCTTTACTAGTTATAGTGAAAATGATTAAAAAAACTTAAAGATGTAATAATCGCATGTGTAAGGAAATTCTAATTTATTCCAAAATATGTAATGAGACCATAAGTTTCTCTAAGATTTAAATCTTAATTCATTTTTAAGTATTTCATCACCATTCAGAGAAGGGGCATAGTAGGCTCTTTTATTAGAAAGATTATTTGCCAAAGATTCTTAAAATTAGAGTTTATCTACGGGGCTATTCCGTATCTTTTTAGTGATGATCACTGGGAAAAGTGTACATCAAATAGCTGTCAAATGACGTGTTTTGTATTTGTTGTCTCCAGTGTATTTCTGTTGATCACTGGAGATAGCAAATATAAAACACGTCATTTGACAGCTATTTGTTGTACACTTTACCCAGTGGTCATCACTAAAAAGATACAGAATAAGGGGACTGGTCATTTAAATGATAGGGATAAACAGTTTCTTTTTTTAACCAATAACCTCAATTCAATAATAAGGGCATTCACTTAACAATATTAAGTATTTACGTTACACATTCGTGTAAGTTTATGCTTTAGATAAAAACCCATGTAACAAACAAGCAGTTGCAGTTCGTCTTTAGTCTTGAGTCAACCTCATATTTATAATTCTCTATAGTGGTTGTAAATGATTTAGTATTTCGATTTTAATAAATATATATATATTTTAAAAAGTCTAAAGAAGTTTGCAATCGTAACAGATACTGAAGAGTATTATAATCGGGAAAATACTAATTACTTATTTCGTTCTTTTTATTTTAGTCCATTTAATCGGGAATCGAACCCCCAACTCCCGTGTTTAGTCCTGAAAGTTACCTAATACGGAACGGTAGTAGTTGATAGTCACGTGTTACAAATTAATATCCATTAAAATAAACGTGCCTACATCAAAATAAGCCTACGTATCAGATGATACTGTTGATAGATAAGAAAGTTATCTTGAATTTCAAGTGCAGCGCTGATTTAGGTGACGTTGTCTAAAGGTAACCTCACGTATTGAATTCAAGACTACTGAACTAAATGCAGAGGGCTTTTCTGTTATCACTCATACATAACACAATACAATAGGCATAGAATGGCGGAAATTGTGTTGAGCACCAATTAAACTAATTTTAGGTATATGCTATCTCTTTCCAATAAAGCAAGAAGAAAAGCGATGTCATATTTTTAACATATCAAACGTTTTTCTAGGAATATATATGAAGTCAGTAGAAATGTAATGTGCAAACTAATCTGATAGTAATAAACGTGTCTTGTATGTTTCTATTACAATTTTGAAAGAAGATAGGGTTACGTTAAAATTAGTTTAGTGGGTTTCTAACAAAATAACAATCATGCGAGTGACGAAGTAATGATGATCTATTGACGAAACACTGCAACTAGCATAGTAAAAGTGGAGGGACGTTTACATCAAATTTGACAATATCTGTCTTAAATTCGCCAGTTTGTTAAATACCTAAAAAAATATGTAGACTTTGTCGCAATTAAATAAATTAAATCAATACATATAAGCAAAACGTAACAATCGTTAACAATGGCATACAAGACAAGGTTTTTTTAATTTTATTTATTGTTAATTTTTAAAACTGTTCCAAAAATATTTGAACTTTCTCCGTTGTTAAAAATTACTCCTTTAAATAAGAAATATGTCAGAAGAAAAATATCTTTAAAGATTTAAAAATGCAATAACCCACATAGAATCTATCCGTTATGTAGCTATAAAACATCTCTATCATGTCAGCTTATAAATAATACAACCCGCATCGAAATCGGTCCATTTGTTAATGAGTTATAATGCTACAGATATACAGCCCCACAAAGACACGTCATACTTCACCCATTTTTTTCGTCGAAGACTAAAAATCAAAGAATTATCTAAGTTATTGCGTAAAGTAGTAGTAGTGAGTATGAAAGACAACATACACATACTTAAAAACTACTTTAAAAAAAGAAATATCACCAACTAATTTATGCAATAATTCTTGAATTTCGAAAGATATTATTACGACTCTATAAACAAATCTAGCAATGATTTATAAACAGGTTATGATGTTTACTAAATTAGAACTAAACTATTGTTAAAACATGCAGCATGCATTATCCTTTCCTGATACCGTGGTCTCTTTATTGTCTTGTTCTAATTAACACAACTTACGGACTCAGATTGGCAACGCACCATTACCATCTTAGCGTCTATAAGCGATTTGTGACTTACAACCAGGAAATTCATTTATTAGCTTGCCATATTACGAAAACATGTCTAAAGAAGTATAACAAAGAAAGATAAAAATCGTATCCTCATTAGCCGATACTATAATATGTAAAACATATTTAGTGCATGTCTAGCTACGTAAAAACTAAAGCAGAGGTCGCCAACACTGTTCCTAGTTACAATTTCTAATTACTTAGATAGCTATAATAGTATAATTATACCTATACCTAAATGTATACATTATAATGATGATAACAAAGAAATACATTTACTTTCAATTAGCGTTTGCTCTCATAAACATGTTTCTTTTAAGTTACATCAAAATTTCACATTTTTTGTAACAAGACACCAAGCCCTTGGTTAATATGCAAATATTTAATTTAAACAATTGTTTACAACATCTGCTTATAGATATAAACATGTTAATAGAAACATTGACATCATTATTTCATAAATGTCCATTTGTTTAAAGACAAACAAAAAGTTAGAAACCATTTTCTTTAATAAATTAACATGACATAACTCTTAATGACATAAAATAATAATAAATAAATGATAAATATCCCTGGACAAATCACAAAAATTGATCTAACCCTAAAGAAAGCAAATTGCATGCTTTTGTTATGGGTGTTAGACAACTATTGTTATAAATAGAAATACTGAAATAGTACAAATACTTTAATCAACACCCAGAGCCCGGAAACACAGACATAATGTTCATCACATAAATGCCTGCCCACGTCGGAAATCGAACCTCGGAGTTGGGCGTATAACCCCTCGACCAATGGGGCGGATTTAGGAGAATGTTTAATTTTGATTTGAGTTAAAATAAAATTAGTTTCTCTTTTGAAAGCCACAAGTGTATTAAAATGTAAACATTAAGTAATGTTGCGTTCTAAGCGGCAAATCCAATTCAAAACAACATAGTGCAAGCATTATTGAGTTAGTTGGCGACCCCTGCGAGTCAATGGTCACAAACCTGGGGGGTTCCAGCCCGGCGGAGCCAGTCCAAAGAACGCTGCACAAATATCATTTACTACTATCATACATACGAAATATTGTATAAATAACTGTTAAATAAATTGGTTATAATTTTATACCAAAATAATTTATTAATAGATAATACTTATAAATTATATTACTATAAAATTTATAACATCGTTAATTTTTTTTAATATCGTAAGAAGAAAACTTTTATTTATTATGTATTAAGACCGATGTTGAACCGATTTTTTTTTTTTATCACGATCTACAAATAACAAAGGCTGTGTTTTGCCAAATTCGGATCAAAAGCAAAGGAATCAGAAAATCGAATCCACAGACAACTACCAGTAATTGATAAAAACTAAAGGCCGAGGTAAAAAATGTAAAGCGAAATTAAATTCAACACTAATTAATATATTGCTTATGAGATTGTTTCATTTTAATTTGAAGAATAAACACTTTTCTGAATGCTTCATTTAATATTATATAGGCTAGTGTGAATTGAGCCTTCTTTATTATTTCAAAAACGAGGCTTTTATTGAGGACACACAGCGATATAAATTGTTTTTTTTACATAATTCCTTCTGAGTAATAAAATGAGCAAATATGGAAATTTTCTACTCGCCTCATACGAGCTGCCAGACAGGAAGGTAAATGGTTTATTCTACTTAGAACACCCAGAACAACACAGATAAAAATTTAAAATAGCAAAATATTTATATAGTAAAAGTGTGCTACTTTATAAAGGTATAAGGTAATTCGTTCCGGTCAACACTTGAAAGTACGTATTTATCAAACATATTTCGCATTATTTTCCTCGGAATTTTCCGCAATCATAGGATTTTAACTACAATGTTTCCGATACCATCTTCAAAAACATGTCTAAGGGCTCAAAGGATCTACCATCAGAATTTTCTTTATATATTAATAATAAATTTCAGAATTTGGAATGAACTGAAAATAATGAACCGATGTTGATCAAATTTCATAAATATCTGTGTATCCGATAGGTTAGGTCCAGCCACCTGAACTGATTACCGAGAGAGATCTAAATAATTTTAACACGCGGGTGAAATTGCTGGAATAAGTTATTAGCCAATTTTAACTTTCTGATAAGTCAAATGTCCGCACCCAAAAGATGTGCAAACAAGACCAAGTAGGTTTGCCTTTTCAACCGACTCTCAAAAGAAGGAGGACACCAATTCGACTGTGTATTTTTTTTTGTATGCTTGACAATCTTTTTTGCAAGAAAATGTATGCAATACATTAAGTATGACTCAAAAACCACTTATCAGTTCTTGATAAAATTTATATGAGATCATCTCGGAATCATTAGCTACCTTTCGAATAAAATATCAAATCACGACGCGGTAATGAAGTTTGAGTGGGTTTTTTTGCAATTTAAAGGATAGGTCACACTTTTGACGGGCCGCATTTAGGCTGACGCAATAGTCAGCCTAGATCGCCTTAACAATTTTTTTATGGAGCTATGCACACTACGCAGAGTCGCATTGCGTCGGATTCGTGCTTATTGTGGTTTTGTCAATGCGATGCTCATGTGCTCCGACTCGACACACTGCAGCCCGTCCAAGTGTGCGCTACCCTTTACAGCGCTTAAAATATGCCATGGTCAAATATGCCTAATAACTTTGTCTCAGTTGTAGTGTTATAAATTATTTATTAATTATGGCATTTGGTCCATGCCTGGTGGACTCGGAGTAGCAAGAGTCGGTTTTTGGTAAATGTATGTATAATTATTTCAGCACTGTCACATTGTTATCGCTGCCGGCATGAGTAGACTAACGACCCGAATCGTTATGTAACCGACATTAAGCCGAGGTCGGCCGAACATTGCCGAGAGCCGACATACATCCAGGAACGCTGTTTATTGCAAATATTTATCCGGTGACTACAACAGGGCATTATAATAATAAAAACGTTTGTGTGTTTATCGCCGAGATAACCTAATGTGACACGCTCATTCATATAATATATTTAGTATAATGGAGCTTACAATACCGCAAAACAGAATGTTTATATTTACCATACTACTATACTCTAATAATTATATATGCGAAAGTCTGTCTGGTGCTCTTTCACTAAACCGCTGAACCGAACAATTAAATTTGATATAGCCACTCTTTTAAATCAACCCTTAAAGAGAAGCTAGTACTAATATATTTCCATGCTAATATCTATAATGTGAAAATCTATCTGTCGGTATGTTGTATCTTTTACGACAAAGCCGCTGAATCCATTGATGATATTTGATGAGCATACATAGGATAAAGATCCGAGCTCAAACATAGGCTAATATTGTTTTGTTATAACCCCGAAGGACGTAAATAGGAGATGAGAGTTTGTACGAAAATCATTACTATTCTACGCCGACGAAGTCGCAGGCTAACAACTAGTATTTATACAATAGTCATATAATTAAGAACAACTCTTCGAAACGAAGCGTTTTTAAACTTACGGGAATGATACCTACTCATTGTATGTTTTTTTACAGCTCTCTCGGTATCGCCAAACTGTTCCAGACTAACTTTGCATACAATTATAACAATAATATCAATAATAAATAGACAATATTTTGACTATAATGTAACATATTATTGCAAACTTACTGGCTGGCCACATAATTAAGAACGCTGGATAGTTTAATTTTTTATTCAAATTTAAATATAGAATACTTTGTAACTAGTACACTATTTGCGTAATGTTGACGCTATTTCAAACTGTCAAAGTCAATAAGATGGTTGTTTCATATTAAAACAATGGGGAACAAATTAAAGTCTGTAATGAATCTACAAGCATAAAACTTCGTGATAAATACTGATCATATAAAAAGAGCCAATCATTTATAAAAAAAATCAACTAATATCCAATCATCTTCAGTACTTAAAAACAGTGACATTAATAACTGTGACGCATCTAACACGTATCAAACAACTTCAAATATTCTGCATGTACCTAAACAGAGTAAGTCATCTTGGCGAGATGATCAAAATATCGTGCGTATGATAAAACAATATCCTTTTAAGGAGTTTAACGAGTTAAGAAAATAATATATTGGTGAAAACAATCCTTCAGTACCATCCAATGTCGTTTGGTAGAAACGAAGTTGAATTGAAGGATAGCATGAAAGGTACCTACTCATGTTGAAACAGCGCTAAAGGCAAGATCAGCTTGCATTTAATAACCAGTCAACGGTCCGCAGCCCATATCGGGTGTCTAAAAAAAGTCCGCTAAATGGTCCCGACCCGATTTGGGCCTCGACTACCGCGCTCCATTCTTAATTCCAGTTTGTTCAAGTAAACTTCGTGTATCCAAACAATTTTTTTTAGTCTGTAGCAGAATAAACAACCCGTCTTATTAAAAAGTTTGAAGTATGTCAACGTTGTAAAAAAAATTTTGGAACGAGTTGAGTTGGCATGATTTATTCATCCGTTGCGCTTGTTTCGAGTATGTGGTCGGTTAGTGACTTGAAAACAAAAAGTGATGTGAAAATGTGTTAGTTAAGTGTTAAAATTATATTTTGGTAAGTGATGCACAATTTTATAAAACACTACACATCATTTAACTAGTTTTACATAAAATTTAGCGAGATTTAAGTCGGTCATGTATGTATGTACTTGTGACGTAACGGCCCGCTCGATTTTAACTATTTCTAATTATATAATAAATTATTCTTGTAAATAACATTTGTAATATGTTTATATGACATATCTACAGATAAAACATATAAGATTTATGAGTGTCTTCCACTAAATACTCCATAATAAGAGATAATAAGAGATTAAATAGCACGTGACACTTTTTCGAACATGCAAGAATTTAATTCTATAGAGCTTGTGTTGTAAAATATTTGCATGGGCATTGTTGTTTTTGTAATTGCATTCTGTTAAACGTTTCATGTTCTTTCGAATAAAGTATACATAAGGTAAATAAAACACGTTTGTTTTTAATAAGAAATGTTTTTCTTGGGAAAATTGGGAAAATATTAACATTGTCAACGTCTTATTTAATGTGATTTTTTTTAATCTTAGTATCTACGTAAATATACTATTTATTGAGCAGTTTAAGAATCGTTCTTAATTATTTGTCCAGCCACGTTACTAAATGAATGTGTACTATCGATAATAAATTATTACTTGGAAACAAAAAGGAAGTATTTTTAATATTTACTTCTAGTCCCGTTTATTCTATACGTGTAGCTGTTTCACAATAGAACTATACCTACTAATTACTTTAAAGAAGGAACATAAGATGACATATTATGTATAGTTTTTCAAAATATGTTTGATATTAAGTATAAATCGTTCTAAGTAATATGATCACCATTACATATGGCGAGAATGATGAAGTTAACTCAATGAAATATTTACTCTTACTAGCAGAACTTTACTTCTCTAAATAGCCATCAAACTATCAGTCACGTAATTTATGAACTTAAGAGTTACCTAGCCCGATTCAGTTGAATTTCTTTATTGTACCTACCCACTCATATTTGATGAACCATCCACATCTTATAACCATAAAACAAAATGATATCTCACCGCTAGCATCCGGCGCACTTGGAGCTGTGGGGTAGGGCGACGCTCCGGGGTAGACGCCGGCCGGGTAGGGTGCGGGCGCAGGGTACGGGGCGGGGTACGGCGCCACGGCGGGGTAGGGAGCGCCCGCGGCTGGTACAGCCGGGTACGGC
The DNA here is from genome assembly GCA_002245475.1 of Calephelis virginiensis. Lineage (NCBI taxonomy): Eukaryota > Metazoa > Arthropoda > Insecta > Lepidoptera > Riodinidae > Calephelis > Calephelis virginiensis. Next base: position 16,228 of record NJDC01006417.1, on the reverse strand, counting down.
GCACCCTCCGGGTAGCTCGAGTTCGGGTACGGCACGGCCGGCTGACTCACCGGGTATGCCGTCACCACTGGAAGTAATGAAAATAAACATGTTAAAAAAATGTTGACCATGTAATATTTTTATCACTTCCCATGCCTGAATAAAATAAATATGCCAATGCCATAAAAGAAACAAATATTGGTTGGTTGGTCTGGGTCCGTTGAGTGGAGTAAACCTTTCTACTTCTCTGCACAACTAAATTAAATGGGTTACCAATAAGGCTACTGTTATTTCATATTTTCCATCGTCGGCGCTTGGTAAAATTTCCAAATAGTCATATTTTTAAAGAAAGAAACACTTGTACTGTTTTACTTATCACTTATAATTACTACTACTAATTACAAAGTAATAAATTATAAGTATTAAGTAAAACAGTACAAGTGTTTCTTTCTTTAAAAATATGGCTACTGTTATTACTGTACAGTACCTCGACAATACTCGACCGGCTAGGGATCCACTACCTCACCTATTTCTAAAGACTCTTTTATGCTCCGGTCTGCAAGGTTGGGTAGCCGATAGACTTGCACAATAGGCATAACATAACGGCCAAAGACACAAACGCACCTATAACCTACAGGCACATATAACGACTATGATGTCTTTAGGGCACACATTTTTTTATAATAAAAGGTAGGTAAGTAACTAAATAAGGCGTAAATCAAAATGTAACTTTCCCCTTTACCTTCAGTTATAGTTCATTGTAATTAGTAATATTTAATACTATTGGTTTGGTTATACAAGACTAGTTAAGAAATCATGTTAGGAGGTACAAGTTTCGCCTAAACAAAATCTTACATACGCTTGTTTTTTACCAACTTTGAAGATTGAAGCTGGGATAAGATTTTACGTAAATTTCTTTGATACATTAAAAATCTCGTACATTAAAAGGACAAGGAATAGTAGGTACTATGACTATAATGTCACAAATTAATAAGTGGTTCAATTCTCATCCTAACAAATAGTACTAACGACAAACCTATTTAGAACTAGCTGTTTGCCCGCGACTTCGTCGAGAATAGTTACAATTTTCATAGAACTCATCTCCTACTAAAAGTCCTTTGAGGGTCGATTTTATGATAGTCGATTTTGAACAAAACAGTGCATATATTTGGATTAGGATCTTTACCTATATGCATATCAAATTTCATCAAAATCGGTTCAGCGATTTAGTCGTGAAAGAGCGACAGACAAACTTTCTCAATTATACTATTAATGTGCGTTAATTTCCTTATTAATAAAATAAACTCGGAGTAAAATTCAACAAGGTTCATCTTAGTATTATAGTCTTTATTACAGTGGGATACAGACTATAATATCAAGTTAACTTTACTCCTTGCTTAGTCTATGTTTATTAATAAGGCGGTAGAGTTTAAGTGTCATAAGAAACTTATCCGCCCCCAGTAGAAACTTTCTAAGCGGCGAGCGGGTTACCTATCTTTTGACTACGCTTAAAAAACAGCCCGGAGCCAAAACAAGGAAATGCAGGAAACACCATAAAGCATAAGGAGATAAACAGTTCAAGTTTTTCAAAATTTTAATAATCACATTGTTTCTATGGAAAATACATCAATGCCTCAAAAAGATTACAAATGATAATTATTTCATATACATAAATAGTCAAAAGAATTCGATAGTCAAGCAAACATCCAAAATGTTAATGACATAAAACATGTTTTTCCAACGTAAGATTATGATTTATGATAGACGAATTATTCAAATGAGTTGTGACGCCTGTGCTGGGCAAATTTACTACAGAACCAGTTTATTTGTAACTTGGTCGAATTCACATTTTCACAGTAGGGTTACGCCTGTATTTCGATCTTATGCAAATTGGAAATTGGAATGGGATATGTCATTTTAAGTACAACACAATACTAGCAAATTATTCACATTTAGTTTATAACAAACAATAAATAATTTTATTTGATTCGATGAAAATTATTGGAAATAAATGTTGATTTTCCACTGGGGCAGTATTCAAGAGTATCTAAAATCATATATCCAACACCAATTTCCAATTTACATGAAATCGAACTTCAAGAGTAAACCTACTGAAATGTAGAGGAATTGTAATTGGTTTATGAAATCGAATAGGCAAACAGAACAAAAGTTTTGTATCGTTTTTTGTGGTAAGAGATAAAGGAAACAGGAAAATCGTCTGGTTATTTGTTTAGGTACTGCATTCATAACCACGTGAATTTAAATACGAGGGTAGATCCAAAAGTTCTAAGCCCGACCAAGAAAATAAAAGAAAAGTGGGTCTAAATTTATTTTTATTTTTCGACATATTCTCTATCTAGCTAACACACTTCTTCCACCTGACCTGCAACTTGTTAATCCCCTCGAAAAAAAAAGATTCCGGAAGGTCGGCGAAATAGTCTTTACTGCGACTATCACCTCATCTTTGGTTGAAAATTTCGAGCCACCCAAGAGTTTTTTTTTTTAATTTGGAAATAAATGATAATCCGAGGGGGCTAAATCCGGCGAATAAGGTGGGTGTGGCAGCAATTCGTAGCCACAATCATGGATTACAGACATTGTTTCAACCGAAGTGTGAACACGTGCATTGTCTTGATGAAACAAAACTTTCTTACGCAACATTCCCGGCCTTTTTTCTTTCATTTCTTCCCGGAATCTTCGTAAAAGGTTACAATAATAACTAGAATTTATAGTTTGACCTTTCGGTAAATAATCTACAAAAATAATGACCGTCGCATCCCAAAAAACAGAAGCCATGACTTTGTTAGTCGACAAAACGACCTTAGCCTTTTTCGGTGTAGGAGAGTCTGATCTTTTCCACTGTTTGGATTGTTGCTTT